>JAOEJI010851804.1:0-13856 GCA_025448255.1 Umimayanthus chanpuru
ATATGGAGGAAAAGTTAATTTTGCACGGAATTTTTTTCTTATTATGTGCAAAAAGCATTTGAGAACCCTTTTTTGGCAAATAATTTATGATTGTTCTAACGTTTTCAGTTGCCTGTTCTGAGACAATAAAGGAACTACAGTAACCATAAAAAGACTAACGTAAAGAAGCTACTTCTTAACCCTAGAAGGCATGAGGAGGGGGGGACCATTTTGAACCCCCTCGATTTTTTTGGCTTTAAATTTTTGTTCCTTGACGTTTTACCAAAAGCTTTGGCACAACTTTTCTTTGTTTGTTAAGACATCTTTTGACCCTAATTAAGTAACGTGACGATTGATGACGTCATCATAATAAGTTACGCAATATGTGTGTTGACTACGAAAATGCAATTTTTCGCTAAAAAGCGACTATTTTCGCCTAGGTACTGATAACTTTACAATGGATCTTACAATTTTGTAGACTTCAATGGCTAAATGTTGTTTTCTCACTATTTTCAGTGTTTAAAGTTGAATATGAAAAAAATTTGAACATTTGAAAATCCAAAATGGCGGCCACTAGTGACGTCATTATGTTGTTGTGGTTGCCATGGAAACCATATAGGTGCCACGTGACTATACTTAATTGGAAGTATACTGGACACTTATTACGCATACCAAGTTTCATGTCAATTGTTTTGAATACTTTTGAAAATAGAGGAAGGGGGTCCGATTGAACCCCCCCCCCCCCCAATGTCTTAGTGTAACTTATTTTTCTTCATGCTTTTTCTAGCGTTAACCGTGCAGTTTGATGCCAGATGTCTGACTTTCCTGAGTGCCCTAAGTGTAGCAAGTACAAAAATTGCAACGATCGTAGTGGCTTCAATCCATTTCAGGTTTTCGTAAAAGCACAAAAATGTAACGACATTTATGCTAGTTTACACAATACCAGTTGAACTACTTAAATATTTTGTTAATGAATCAAGAAGTTTATTCCAGACAATTCAGCAAGATTTGACTCGAAGCACTTCAAAAGTAAACCCTCGGACGACCAAGCTATTTACCGTAACAAATTAACCCAAGGGTGTGGGGTCATTTGCCCCCCCCCGTAATTTTCTAATCATGATTTTCCAATTGGTTGTACGTAAAAGATCAAGCTTTGGCATGCAAGCAGATTTGGGTTGGCTAACTAATTTCCATAACAACAATCAAGTTATCTTGGATTTTTAGAAAATTTTATTTTATGCAAAACTGCAGCAAATTTCCCTGAAATTAGTACAAAACATGTCTTTGCAACCTCAAATAGAATAATAATTTTAATTATATTCTTAAAAGAATAGAGTAGAAAAGAAGAAATTAACAAATTTTGTCAAAGAGTTTCATTTTTTTATTCAAACGTTAATTTGCATATTAACTAATTATGCATAAATACGCCAAAAGATGCGCTCGTTATCGTACTACAGCTACTGAAAGTTTCATTTTGATTGCTTGAAAGCTTCAAATTTTAGGTCGGAAAAACCTATGAGTGTCCAAAAGACCACCCCCCCCCCTTCTCTGGTCGTTCGAGGGTTAAGAAAAAAATAAGTATTTCATACATTACTCTGGTTTCAAAACGTGGACAGAGGCAGCGAGAACAGCTATAGACAGAAAGAGATGGAAAGACACAGTAAAAAGCCCTATACTCCAAGCGGAGTGAGGAACTAAGAGAGAGACATTACTCTAAGCTCTTTCTGCTATTATATAATCATTTGATCAATCAATACTTATTTTTCTTTACCAAAGCTTTACATTCAATCTAGTATGCTTTTATTCACCTGTGGGGTATGGTTCGCCGGATCACTTCAAGTGTGCTCTCTGTAGTGACCCCCATTATCTCTTTTGGGATTTCAGATGAGTTCTGATGGAGTTTCAAAACGACACTTTTAAAAGTGTTTCCCTTGATCAGCTCTTCTTTGACCACGTTTACAATGCAGTGACAGACCCAGATTCTGCTTTTCACGAGGGGGTTTGCGTTTGATCCACTCAATTTGCAATTTCTTTTGTCGGAACCTGACTCTTCTTTCGTTGTTTTTGGTGAGTGGCGACTACCTTCACTGTCTGCTCCTTCGTCTTGCTTTGTGGTTTCCTGAAGTTCCGCGACTGCGTTGTAGGAGACACGGACACAGGCAAAATCTCCCACAGAAAGCTGAATCATACGACTCTTGCAGTAACTTTGCGTTAACTTGAATCTCCCATGCAGCACGCCAGCACGTTCCTTCTTCCAGCTGATACCGAGATCTAATATTGTGAACGTATCATCTGCTTGAACTGCTTCCTTAGCAGCCTCCATAGCTATGACTGGTGACCAAGCTTGGATGTATTCTTCGATGCTACGGTACCGCATTCTTGATGCTTGATGCAGCGATGTGTAAGCAAAGCAGGTTCTCGAATGTTTACGATGTTCCACGCAGACGCTTACCCTCGGTGACAGATAAAACAGTTGGATATCTGGTGTCATAAGCCCACGAAACGTGTTGCTAGAGAGTTGAATCTTCAATAGATCGCATGGCCTAAGCGTAAGCGATTTCTCGTAGTAGTGGCCATCACAGCTGTCACTGAGTTCTTGAGTACTTTTCTCATTTCGTTGACCAGGAGGTTTGTAGAATCTGCCCCATGCTGCATCCTCACTCTTTTTTAAGGAGCTGTTTGGGTCTTCACTCTGTGCAGGCTGCCGTCTCAATTCAATCTTCTGTGTATTCTTTATTTCCTCATCCATTCGTTCAATGATCTTCACTTGTGTTTCAATGTCGCTTGCTGCAATTGCATCCAAAAGCTCAATCCATTTCTGCGCTGAGACTTCAAACAACGTTCCTTTCTTGCTGTTACAATCATTGACGATTGCCTCCAGTTTGCTTTTGTCTTCCGTTTGTTGTTTCTCTTCGTCAACAACATTCTGGCCAACTTCCTCTTCCTTCAAGACGAGTTGTCGTTGAGCAATGTATAGTCTTAGTTTCCATTTCATCTTCATTTCATCCATGCTCTCTCCCAGCTCTGGTTGCGCAATTGGTCCTAAGTGACTTACTCGTATTCTCTTGTTCTCCTCAGGGAGGTTGTTTTCTTCCTCTTCTGCGAAGTATAATTGAATTCCTTCGCTATCCAAGCTGTCAATAAAAGCGTTTGTTTCGTTAGATACAATCTTCAGCTTTGATGCAAGATTAACTCTCTGAACTGCCTTTTTAAATCTTCTGTGATTATCAGAAGCAAAAGTGCACCGTCTGCAAATGCTAGACACTTGATCAACTTGCTCGTCAGACACAACTTCGTTGTCAGCATCGGAGGAACAAACTTCCAACAGAAGTCGATGGACTTCAACGTCGATGTATCGGCGGATAGGCGACGTGAAGTGAGTGTATACAGAGAGTCCTAAGGATGAGTGACTCAGTTCACCCACACCTTCTTCACCTGCGCAAAGGTAGTTCGACTTTCTCTGGATTCTCTTCAGGTGCGAGAGTGCCACTGCCAGTTGAGGGTGATTGTTATCATTGCATACAAGGACTTGAAAAGATCTCCAATCGCCATTCCTCATTGCTTCAACAATGTTGTACCATACAGATGCCTGTACAATAACATTTGGCCTTTGAGCGCATTTTTTGTGTTCTTGTTGTTGTTCGTCTTCAAAGTTATCTTTGTCTTCCCCCAACTTCATATTTACTTTGATCTGTTGTGTTTCTGTTTCTTCATTGGTCATTTCTTTGCTCTCTTCATTCTTTAAATGTTTTTCCTCTTCTTTGTCCACGTTCTGTACATAATTTGCTTCAGCTTTAGCGCGATCGATCCGTAGCTGTTGTCGCAGTAGTAATGAACAGATAGCGTACTTTCCATACGTTTCCCGCCACTCTTCCAGACGGTGTTCTTTTGGATTCAGCTGGGTGCGCAGGGGAGTAGTCTTGGGTCTCTTTTGACACAAGCGCTGTGCCACTTGCTCATTTGCAAGGATCATGAATTCTTCTATTAATTCGTGGGCTTCAAAATCATCCTTGTAATCTTTTCCAGAGTGGTGATTATGTGCTGCATCGCCAAGACGAAGCTTTCTTCTCGCTTGTGCTAGCATGTTTAGATTTCTCACACTGCTTGCTACGTGGTCTGGTACTTGTGAAGGCTCAATGGATTGGTTGAAGATGAGGGCTTGTGCCTCTGCGTAGGTCAGTTGACAACAGGATGTTGTTATTGTGCGGCAAAACTCTGGACTTTTGCGCAGTTTTCCATCTCTTCCTATGACCATAAAGACAGACACCGTTAGACGATCCACATGTGGCAGTAGGCTACAATGCTTCTCGCTCAATGTTCGGGGAAGCATCGGAATGGCAGGTTCATGATTCCCAGGGTAGTACGAAGTGCCACGCGATCGTGCCTCTTCGTCGAGAGGCGTGTTTGGTCTTACAAAATAGGACACATCTGAAATGTGCACTCCAACTCGATATGCATCATCTTCAAACTCGTCTATGGTCAGTGCATCATCAAGATCAACCGAGCCAAGCGGATCAATCGTGAAGGCATTCTTGATTGTAAGTCGGGCTTTGACTTCATTCCTTGGGATTGTCCACGTTGGTGGAAACATCCTCGAAACTTCCTTTCCAGTTGCTTGCGTGAAATTTTTTTCAACGCCATGCTCGATACACAATATCTTTAAAGCATCTTCTAGAGTCTCGCCAGTTGCCACCGTGTTGATAACAATTCCAAGTGGGTACAGACAATCTTGTCTCCATTTGAGGTATTGTACCACAAACAGAATGTTTCCGGCAAGTGCGTCTTTTGCCTTTAGCACTCTCACTTTCATCAACGGTCCATCTTCAGTATTCTTTGATGCTGGCCTCCAAATCGGGACTCCCTTTATTTCCCCATTTTTTGTGTAGTTGGCGATAATACTTATAGATTTGTTCAGAGGAATCATCAATCCTGGATTTTCTTTGTGAATGGCGCATACGAACTTTCTTTCTCGTGGGTTTATCAGTTGGTGTAGAACACCTACGAAACGAATCGATTAAATTTTGATTAAAGCCTGAAAGTGACAAGCTAAGCATTGGGCATTACAAAGTATTAGCTGCGTATTAATAAGAGCAATAATAACCATATTAATAATAATAAATGTTGATAAAATATGACAAAGTAATTATACTAGATAATGCCAAAATAGTCACGCACACCCGATATAAATATTTACTTTCAAAGACAAAAAAAACTTGTAAAACGATGTAATAAGCAAAGCAAAAGGCAAAAGGTTAAAAGTTTGGCCTGAAAATCATGTTTTTAAACTGTTCTTCTGGCTGACACTTAAAGGAGAGTTCTTATCTCTAAAGCGGTTTTATGAACTAAGCGGATTTGCGGCGAATTCCTTATGTAGTTTGAGGCATGACCTTGAAGAGATTTGTTTTAAGATAGTTTTATGTGAAAACATTGCCGATTAGAAAAAAAACTTTGTTGGCTAGAGTTGTCTATTGAATACAACTCTTGCTGACCCGCAAAAAGGAATTGTTTCCGTTGGCTTCCCATTATGCCGATAAACAGAAGCTCATACTTCACGGAATTCTTGTCAGCCGCTGAAACTGTCCTGAAAACGACTGTAAAAAAGTTATTTGGTAACACGCAATTTTTTTTAGATCGCAGATGAAGCAAAAAAGAAAACTCAAGCTGATAGAAACTTACCAACTATTTTTCCTGTTGTCAAAGATAGCTTTTTTCTTGACTCTTCCTGAGTTGTCGCTTCAACAGGAAGAGGTTCTCCGTGGTCTTCACCGAGATCTAAAACCACAGCATCACCATCAAACGCTTGCCGTACGCGGTTCTTTATGACAATATCCCTGGTAGTCGTGTCTTGCACTTCCCCGTAGACTTTCCGTTGTCGTTCTTTACTGATTCGGAGTTTGCAGTTTCTGTACCTGTTAGGCTGTTCACGTAATAACTGCAACAAAAACTCCGGATCGAGAAACTCTTGAAGTGCACTTTCGTCTATGGGTGCACCAAACGAGCGTTCCATTTGCTCTGAGCACTGAAGATTGTTACCAAAATGAACAATGTTAATCTTCACTTTTAATCCAGTCCGCCGGATCTCAATATCTTCGTGAACTACCTGCGTGTTGGTCTCTTCAGATATACCTTGAGTGGTTTGGCTATAGCTAAGCGCATAAACTGTACGCTTCTTTCTTCTTTCAATAATTTTTTCCTTAAGCACTCCCATAAGATTATCAATTAACTTTGGCATGTTTTTCTCATCTTGAAAAAGATCTTCATTGTTCCGGTCGGGTTCATCGTCAGTGCTTTCAAAATCGTTGTCTGAACTTTCTTCTTGAGTGGAAGTGGAGACGTTGCATTGACGATCCACTGAAAATGACTTGTCCGCCGTTTTTACGGTTTCTGCAACAGTAGACTTTTCGTTTTCTTCCTGCTTGTCTTGAGTGTCATTTGTATCTTGTACCTCATTCATGTCTTCATTGGGAGGTTGCGTTGACAAACGAAATTCAGGAGCATCAACGTTCAAGCCACTGGCCTTGATGGTCTCCTCCAGTTCGCCCTTGGTGATACCAAACAAACCGCTGCCCCTGTGACATCTCTCGATGAACTCTTTCCACAAGGGCTGACAATCCCCGATGGTGCTGAGAGAGAACGGATCGCCAACAACAGCGATGAGAGACTGCGCCCTAGTGATTGCCGTGTTTAACAGCCTAGAATCCGATAGGAACTCAAAGTAGCATTTGCCGTTTTCCTCAGGCTCTGAACTATTTTTCTTGGCATCATTGCAAGTGTAAAAAGTTCTTACTGTGCTGATGAACAGTGCCCGGAACTGCTTGCCTGTTTAAAAAAATAGTTTATAGTTATACACAAGTAGTAACTAATAGTTGTGTTATATAGCAGGGGTAGTGGTAGTTGTAGTAACAAAACAGTAGCAATAATTAACAACTATCTCCTGAAGTGGAGGTGAAGTGGAGGTGCCTAGTGATTTAAATATTTACCTCACCGCTACGCACCGACACTACCGACACTAAGGGGGATACTTATTTTAGTATTAACCAAACAGGTGGATTTTGTGTTTGCAGGAGTTGCTTCTTCGTCCATCTGACGAATTTCCTTTCACAGTATGTCCGCCATCTTGGATTTTTCAAAATTTGTATTTTTGGCAAAATGGCAGCAAAATCTTTGAATTTAGTTTACAGCCTCAAATAGGAATATATTTAAGAATGGAAAGGAAAAGAACAAAATAAAATAAATTTTGTCAAAAAAAATTAGCGTTTTTTTATTCAAAATTTATTTTACTTAACTAAGTTTTCATAGATTCTAAATGATGACGTCATCCAATTAACGTCAAAGGATAGGTTCATAGTTGGACTACAGGTACTGAGAGTTTTATTTTAACTACTTTAAAGCTCCAATTTTTAGGTCGGAAAAACCTTGGTGTGGGGGTCATTTTGACACCCCCCCCCCCCCTCTCCGCCTTGGCCGTTTAAGGATTAATGCAGCATTGCGAGTGAACATTATTAGATGTTGACTAAACAAAGGTTCGTAATCTTAACTCTTTCTTACTAAATAAGCAAACAATGAAACAAACAAAACGCGTTTGTTTGATGAAGTTGAAAATGTGGTTAAGGAAATAAGTCTTAAGTTTAACATATTTCTTTCCCCAGTCTTTGGACATAAAAATATCATTACCAAAAAAACAGTTTTGAATTGCAGCTGTGTAAAGATAGCGAAGTAGTTGTACCCTGCAATCACTGTGGTTATTAAAGTCCACTGAAAACATTACTGTTTGGTTTTTTTTTATTAGGCTCAAAGTTTACCTAATTTCTTGATAGTTACCTTGAACATTCTGCATTGTCTCGACGGAAATTCTCCCAAGTCTTTGCCGTCTTAACATGTCTCGAATAGTTATTACCTGTCAAGCAACGAACATATTAGTTATTGGTAATAATATTTTAGTAGTAAATAAATAAATGAAAGGATTTGTTATACCAATCAATGAATGGTAGACAAGGAAACTTTGTTTAGACCGGAAGATTGAGGTGTCATTCATCTAGCTTTCCAATCAGTAAAAGTAACTGAAAATTGACTAAAAATAAATGAATAATGAAATACATACATTAACAAAATGCCTCTTCTGTATAGGCAGTTGGTATCATAATTCTCTAAGATAATGAAAAAAGGGTTATGTAGAAAAGTGAGTATTGAAACGAGGATTATTGCAAATGTTGCAAATGTTCTTTCTCTAAAATATATATGTAAAACGAAGCTCCATGCATCTCCTGTTTTACCAACCTCACCAAAGTTACTTCTTCATATTTTCATATTTCGTAATTGAAAGTTCTCGAGGAACTTTAGGTTCTCAGTTTCCCTTGCTATTAATTCCATTTTTTGGTCCATAAAAGTTTAATCCAAACTTTGCTGTGTTTTTGTTTTGGATTATGCATAAAAGTGGTTCCTTTAGTTGATTAGGAAATACGATGTAATCGTAGACTGCGACTATTACTAAAAGGCCGTAAAATTCAGAGCTTAAGCCCAAATCACTTTCACTGGGATATTGTTTGACGTTGGCCCATATTCCGGACTACTTGTATTAATCAGAAGAAAGCTGCGTTTTAAAACTTGTGGCTGCGTCAATAACCCGATGGAAGATAATATATCAAAATTGTTCAACCTTAAAATGACAGTAGACACTGCATATTAAATGGCCATATTAGTTTTGTTTTCAATGTGTAGGACAGAAGTAATAACAAGGCACGAGTGAGGAGTGGTATGCATAAACAATAACTTCAAATAATACCTCTGATGAACTACGTTGTGAGCCATTTCGTTCCCTATTTGTTTACCGTGTAAAATATAACAACTGTAAAGTTCAATCGTGTTGAAATAAGCCCATAACTTTATAACTAAGGGGGAGGGAACCTATAATTTGAAGGAATTTTGTGTTTCAGAGTTGATGATTTCGTTTGATTTTCCAGTGTAATCGCAAAAAATGTTCATACCGTTCTGAGATTGTCATGGTCAGCGTCTAGGCATGCGCAGAAGCTATTCATCTGCGCGTGCATGCCCAACAGAGTTGGTAACCGTGTAAAAGTTTAACTTCTTAACATTTACAGCAAAATTTACGTCTGTTGCCTATAATTATAATTGAAAATACTTCGCGGGGTTTTTTTTTGTACCTGATAGTAATACGGAGCAATAACACAAATCTCCTCTGGAGAGTATGGTCCCCATTCTTTTGGCCAGTTTTCCGACAGCTTTTGGACTTGTCTCACCACTTCCTCTGCTTCTGCCATGTTTCTGTAGGAACCCAGGTTTTGTTCAAACTCTTCTTGTCCCATTGCAGAATAGAATGCAAGTGGGGGAATGCTAGGATGTCTGGGTTGTTCGGGGTTACTTGCAGCAACGAGTAAGTTTTCATAAAAGATCCTTGAAGAGAACTCAAGAATGTCTGGATGCGATCGGTAATTCTTTGTTAGGACCATAACATTCCTTTCCCACAACGTCGGGTTTTCCTCTTCTGCCGCTTTATATCGAAAGATAAGTCTTTCAGTAAGTGACGTCTGCAGTCCAAGTTCCTTTGCCTGTTCTGAGAATACCTCTGGGCTCATCTAGAACAAATGTAGTCTTTTAGGTTTATCGTTAACAATGCAACGATAAAGACCAGTAACAGAAATACTACGACTTCTCAAAATGCCAAGTGATAGGAAGAATGTAATTATGTTCATTATATCGGGATTTCAGAAATTTTGCAATTTTACTCATATGTAGAAAGTAAAAATGTTTACATAATCATTAAAAAGAGCTTCTCTCATTCCAAAATAGCATTCAAAATACTGGGAAATGTACGTTTAAGAAAAGAAAAACAAAACTGATAAGGATGAAATTATTTTGACCTTAATTAACACAAACCAACTTGCTTTAAAAAATGCAATTTATAAATTCGCTAATGCTATCCAATTTTGTTCGTTATAGTATGGGTTTTATAAATGCTAAAATGCAGGATTCTGTAAAACCATTTGCGCGGCTACGTTCCTATGATAGCATACTGTGAAAATAGGAAAGCAGATTCTGCTGGCTGATCTCTGCTTCATGAAAAAATCACTCTGACCCACATTTGGCGTACTTTGGCCCGCTTTCTCAAGGAGGAAGCGGCTACTTTATTGCCATCCAAGTTGTAAAACATAGAATCACTCATCCCTATATCATAGTAAATGAGGTCTGTTTCTTGATTTCTGCAGTTGAGATAAATAGCTATCGTATCTTTGGGCTAGACCAGTTTTATGCAATTAGTGGTTACGATATTAATTAATATATGAAAACAGCAAAAAACGATCTGTCAATAACTAAAACGCTTAGGAATTTTCTTATTGACTTTCAGTTTAATGGCAATGATTTGGTTTGCTAATAATCAGTTTTTAACTTCTTTTATGATGTCATAGTTCATTTTATATCAGAGACTAAATTATCAGTGAGTTGTTTTTGTCCATTTTATACCTGCATCTGGTCTCCGGTGAAAACAACCTTAGTTGTGTTGCCAGCTAGTGTCAGCGGAATCAATGTCTCTTGTTCCAGGGCTTGTGCAGATTCATCGATCAGAATATGAGTGAAGAACTCTCGATGAAATCCCTTGTCGTACAGCGCCCGCGACATGCTCAGCGTTGTAACAATCACTCGGTGCCTGATGATTTCTTCCTGCGTTGGAAGAACAAAGGCATGGTCCTTCATGACGCAGTATTCCCAAAGCTCTCGAGGGATTGTCTGCAGTCTGCGAATAGGCGCACATATTCTGAGTGGTCTACAAGCCTGGATGCCGTTTTCCTCTTTCAAGTATTCATCCAAGAGCTTCACGTGCAGGTTGGCGGCAGTGTTAGTGTGTGTACAAATCAGCACTCGGTTGTTGGTATCAAGGACCAGCTGGCGGACGGCCTGGCTTAATGTATACGTCTTCCCTGTTCCAAATGCGCCGCAAATCAAAAGCGGTGCAGATTTGGATGACTTTGCCACGATAGCTTTGATTGCATCTTTTTGGTCCTCGTTTAAATTCTTTTTGAGAATCCACCTCATCGAAACCTGGAAGAAATAATTCATTTCACTGTTTTTTCACCTTGAAAGATTGTCTACATAGATTTTTATTGAAAAAGACATGCAATAACGATATTACTCTGATTGAATGGAATCCCTTGTTCCTAAGTGAACATCGCATGGTTTTGAAAAATGCTTTGTCAATGCAGTGGTTAAAGTGCTCAATGTAGAACTTACTTTGCCTACAATCAAAACCTGTAACAATATTAGAACAGAAAACGAATTACAAAACTTTCAGTCTATAGTAAATAGAAAGAAGACATCAAACAGACACAGTTGTGGGCAGAGAATGCCACGATCACAACCACAGATAAACAAAAACAAAACTGCAGATTGGCTGTTTACCTCCGATTGTGGTTGTTGATTGTACACTGTTGGGAACAAAATGCGGCCGTGTTCGGGCCCAAGTCTATCAATCGCATCGTGCATCTCACACAGTGGTGTTCGATTGATTTGGAACTGGACATCCACCTCAACGTTGTTGTTACCAAGCTCAATCTCTGAACAAAATTTCTGTGATAACGTTACAACTACTTTTTCATGATCAATTGACTTTACGAGTGCTTCATGCACTGTTTTCTGGTCAGCGTTGCACGGCCGGAGAAGCACGCGCCCTCCGCTGGTGTTGCGAATTAACAAACGGCCTGCAGCATCATCCGGGGTAATTGGAAATGGTACGGTAATCTCACCGAACAACTCTCCATCCTTGCTGTACTCTGTAGCGCCCAGTGGTCGCGAAACCGTGTTCAAAATTTTCACCGTTACATTGTTTACGTTGAACCTGATTTGGAAAAAAAGTTAAAATTCAGTAAAGAAATAAGTAAGAGCTAAGTATTTGTACTAACTTCATGAAATACCTAAAGGTGCTTGTTTGAAGAACAATGGTCAGTCACAGCAGAACTATGGAACAGTACCTAGCTTGTTTCATTGCCGTTTAACTTGGAGTAGTCCTAACTAAAAGCAATGGAAGTAGTGAAATACGTCCATGATATTACCCGAATGTAAGTAGAAGACCATTATGTTCGAGAAGTCAAGTTTGATTCCTACAACTTACTGTTTTTAAAGCGACGGCCAGGGGGCCTTCAATGTGTCTGGTTATCGAGTTTAGATTGAAAACGATATTTGAAAGTCACTCGAGAATCACTCTCAAGTGCAAAATTTCAACTGTGATTTCTTTTGTTTTCGATTGCACAAAACGGCAAGATGTCTTGAAATGCCCTACCTATGCAAAAAACAGTATCATTTTTGGAGCAGCTGGCAAACCAAAGTAATGGTTGTTACACTAAAATGTTTTATCAAAAAAGATTCAGACTAAGTCCAACTTTAGTAGACGACTTTCCGAAACACACGCCCAAGGGTTGTTTCTGAAGAGTTCAAAATCTGACTCACATTTTAATTCGAAAAAAAATTGCAATACTTAACTTTATTACTGTAAGAAAGTGTCGTCATAGTAATCTTTATCGTAAGTGGGTAGCTTGTAATAGCTGATATCTAATAATTCAATGGCGCTCTAGAGCGAAAACAATAGAAACCGTAATACTGATAATTAGAATCATTACTGTTAATCCCGCTATCAAAAACTACGATGCGAAAATCACGAGTTTATAGGCAGTTAATCTTTCAAAGTGCTCCGAGTTTATGAATCATCAAATTGTGAATATTGATCAACAAAACAAGAATGAAAAGTAACATTCATGTCTCTTGACGAAAAGACGTTTAATTATCCCCAAGGAAAACAAAACGTAAATGCACACACTGTGACCTAACTGAGTGTGCACATTTTCTTTGATAGATGGGTAAGAAACATTTCAACATTTCCTACCTAAAGTAAGCAACGGTACACCATTCAAATTTAAAATTGTTTTCTAAAATGTGTAATTCAGTTTTAGAAAGCGCCGAAATCCCATTATTTCGAAATTATAAGGAGGAAAACCCGGCCACCAGCAACCGTGGTGAATACAGTGGGAAAATATAACTAAAAACGTACAAAAACGTAAATAAACTTGCCTTCCAATTTGCTTGCGCATAAAGTGTTCTTCCACAAACAGGAGGCAGTGCATGGAGCGTTTGTAGTTCCCCGGACTCAAACCCAGTCCTTCTTTCAATAGCGATGAGGGAAATATGACCTCTGTTCTCTTTGGGAGATCATATCTTCTTAACAGCTTCTCGTCTACAAAATATTCCGGTGGAAGTGGTTTAAACTTCACAATTTTCATGGAACATTCGTCCCACACCGGCCAGTCGATCTTTAGACTCTGCCGACAAGTCTCCACTTTGTTCAGAAACGATTCACTGCCCACGTCCACGTGCAGCTTCAGTTGTAGGTAAGGAGCGCAACCAAAGTCAAACACAACGCACTGAGAAAAATTTCCAAACGTTCTTGCACAGAACGAGATTGTGATTTCAGCTCTCATTTTTCCACGTGATTTAAATATTGGATGCTGCGGTAGGGTAAACTTTCTATCATTTACTTGGTTGTAGAATGCTAGAGAAGAACTTTTCATAGATATACTGGAGATGCAGTAGCTTCTATGATCAAAGTGTTCCAGGCTCAGATGTTGGAGATGTCCCACTTTCATAGCCTAACAAAAAATAAAAATAATACTCATCATTTTGACACGTATCTTGGACCAACCTGATATAAACTCATCTTATTTAGCTCTACTGATTAAAGTTGTATTTGATCATTTAGGGATTGGAAGCTAACTGCAATCGCCAAAAACATAAAAAAATAATGATAACCGCTAAAGTGAAAGTGTGAGAGAAGAGTTCAGAATAACAGAATAGCCCCCTCTTTAATTTCCTGCCCC
>JAOEJI010852915.1:0-13855 GCA_025448255.1 Umimayanthus chanpuru
AAATTCTGACTGGTCCCTAATCAAAACAAAAAGAATAGGTTAGGGCTAAAACGTTCGTAGTCAGCGATTGCACAACTCCATACAAACCCTTGAAACTAAACTTTTTTTAAAAATAATTTCCATGTCAATACTTTTTTAAAGACAACTTTTTTGTGAAAATCCGAGTTACAATGGCGGAGTCATAAGAGATAAAAGTTGAACAATACATTTGCTGCAAGTTTTGGCGCGACTGCCCACAAACCAAAATGGCGACGGAAGCGTGCAGTGGTCCATAGTTCTCGCATGCCGCCATTGGTTCATAGTTCTCGCGTGCCGCCATCTTGAAATGTGACGTTTCATTGCTGCAGTGCCAGGCCCCTCTCGTTCACTATAAATGTATGCGCCAAGACAGAGCCTGGCATTTATGTTCACATTTCCAGATAGACTCAAAAGTAAATATTTTCTAAAAATAATTTGTGTTTGTAGATGAAGAACAAAGACCGTGTTATTGCCCTTGGTGGAGGAGGAATAGAAGATTCTACAGCCTCGACATCAGGTGAATACTAACTACCTATTAGCCGAAAGTGAGGTCTTTACAGGAAATATCAAACTGACGCCTTGCTGTATTGACTGATCGATAGCGAGGTCAATACGTCAAAGACGAAGTATGATATTTCCCGTAAAGACCGAACTTTCAAGGGTAATAAGTATTTTATTATTTGGCATTTTTTGTAAGTGGAAATTAAGTACTTCGCACATCCGGTCATGCGCGCGCGTAGGTTATTAATAACCGGGCATTAAGGAGAATCCTTTGATTAATACTTAAACTTCAATAAGAAATAATAACACAGCAAGAGAGGACACAACAGAGTAAACCTTAATCTGGGTGTCCTCCCAAACCCATCCCAAAACCCTTCTCTAATTAAAATATATAAACTTAAATAAGAATAAAAGCACAACAAGGGTGGCACAACAGGGTAAGCCCTAATCTAGGTGTCCTCCTAAACACATCTTTAACTAAAACCACAGCTCCAAGCCAAATAAACCCCCAACCAACCCAATAACACTTTTTCACGCATATACAGTAACTTAGTTCTTGGGGGGTGGGGTGGGGAGCAGCTTTCCTCCTGTACCACTAATTGCTATGAACCACTGTCATGTTTCGTAGTACAACTTTTTCGCATTTGTCTTAAAGGCGATGCTTGGAAGAGAAATGGGGTACAGTTTCTTTCAATTTCAGCTCAAACGTATTGTAAAGAGCCATTGAGTATACAGAAATGACACTTTGCAAATAAAGATTATTATTATTATTATTGTTGTTGTTGTTGTTATTATTAATCATTATTATTATTATTATTGTTATTGTTATTGTTATTGTTATTGTTATTGTTATTGTTACTCGCCCTTGCCAGACACCGCTTCACTGGTGGATGAAGTTGACGCGGAGTTCCGTACGAAGGTGGAGAAGATTCGACAGATGGGAGGAGACGCCTGGCTGACCATGCTGGGGGAGATGCAGAACGTGGACACTGTCAGTCTCAGGGTAAGGCAGACACAGACAGACACACACATAAACAGACGGACAGACAGACAGACAGACAGACAGACAGGTATAGATTGGAGGAGACGCCTGGCTGACCATGCTGGGGGAGATGCAGAACGTGGACGCTGTCAGTCTCAGGGTAAAGCAGACACAGACAGACACACACATAAACAGACGGACAGACAGACAGACAGACAGGTACAGATTGGAGGAGACGCCTGGCTGACCATGCTGGGGGAGATGCAGAACGTGGACGCTGTCAGTCTCAGGGTAAAGCAGACACAGACAGACACACACATAAACAGACGGACAGACAGACAGACAGACAGGTACAGATTGGAGGAGACGCCTGGCTGACCATGCTGGGGGAGATGCAGAACGTGGACGCTGTCAGTCTCAGGGTGAGGCAGACACAGACAGACAGATACCCACACACACACATAAACAGACGGACAGACAGACAGACAAGCTTAATAGTGCTGAGTGGCCTAACCTTACTGGTTACGTCTTCACTTACGTGTTCATTTGCCGCTAGTTTCCATCTCAAGTTACTCACGACCAGCTCCCATCTGGCCTAGGTTCCAAAGGTCGTGGGTTCGAATCACACTGGGGTCAGAGATATTTTCTTTTTCTCTGTGTTGGCCCACGTCCTTTCTATGGCTACCGCTCGGAAGGTATTATTTGGGATATTTCTACAGCACTTCAACTTTTCACTTTTAAGCCACTATAATTTATAGACAGACAGACAGACAGACAGACAGACAGACACGGCAACAGGTAGAGATATACTGGTCAAATATTTGACAGGCAGATAGGTAGAAAGACATTGACAGACGGACAGACGGATGGGTCAGTGGAAAGACAAGCAGACCAACAGCCGGTAGAAGTTTTTTGGTCGTGTAGAAATCTAAGACTGAGAACACACGGACAGACTGACTGATCACTAGAAAGACAGACAAACTGATTGATTAACAGAAAGACAGACAGACAGACAGACAGACTGACTGACTGACTAATCAATAGAAAGACAGGCAGACCAAGGGACGGATAGACAGATATAGAAATACAGATAAAGAGGCGGACAGACAGAAAAACTGATCGACGGAAAAACAGACAGACAGACAGACAGACGGGTACGGACGGACGGACAGATATATCGATATCCATTTTACGTTATAAACATGTGTGTTACCGTTACAGATCCCACTCAATGAGAAGTTTAGTAAAAGAAACCTGGTACTATAGGTAACGTCAATAAAACACTGAACTGTCTTCGCAATGAGCACCACCCTAAACATAAGTTCTCTTCGTAGGATTCTAACAGAGCGGATTCCATTACAACGGATTTGAAGGAAGAAGAAGGTAGCAAGAAAGCAGTTGTCCGGCCATTCGTGAAAGACACGGACAAGTCGGATAGGAACAAATCGGATTCTGTCAGTCTAACGTCAGTTGAGTCAGAAACGTTGGTAGCAAAGGTAAGGACGTGTGGATTGTGATACTGTGATGCGAATAGCTAAACTTTTTTTTGGAGGAGCGATCAGAGAATGTATGGTGAATTTCACTTGGACATGTATTGCTGAGTTTGCATGCCCACACAAATTAACGATACATCTCTCTTTCTTTTTCAAGTTTTCGCATCTACCAATTTCGACCTGCTATTTCGATTTCTGGTGTTTAGAAGGAACTAACTGGAAGTTTTGAATGACATAATAATCGAGATAGATATCTATTAAGCCGATACGAGGTATTCCAAAACCGTGTGAGTTGATCAAGTGCCGCGAAAATATATATTTTTTAAAGCTGAAAGCCTGAACTCTCGTGTTTTTCGAAGCAAGAATGTAAATAACTTTTGCAGTAACTAAAAAATATATTACGAACTATTACTAAATAATTGCAAATTTGTAGTCGTCTTGATGTCGAGCGTTTTCTCTGTTTAGCTTCCTGGGAGTTTGTGCTTGCCTTTTTGTAGCAGAACATATTATTTATAGAATTCCGTTTCATTATTGTATTAGAGCGGTCTTCATTTGACCTTGAAACGAAAAGAAGTGAACCGAACGCGAACCGAGTTTCTGCAGTTTTGGTTGGTTCTGCGAACACACAGCGAACGGGCGTGTCATCTTATTGGATTTTGGAACATTCTCATTTGACGTAGTCTCCATCCACGGATACCCAGGGGTGGTCCATCGGGCGGGAGAAAATTCAGGGCTGATACAAAAGTCGCTTCGCTTGGCGTCCGATATTTTATAAACTGCGTGCCCCTCCCGACACTGACTGCCCCTTGCCCAGGATGTGTAGCCTCCAAAGCAGCAGCCTTATGCCCTTCGTAACGGGAACCCTACATTTGACGTCGTGTTTTGATTTTAGTCTTGATTTGTCGGACGAGCAAGATTCTGTACACAGCTAACAGAGTTACGTTTCAGCAGACTGCGAACGAACGGTTACAGTTTGTATATGTAAGTCCTTTATTAGGCCTGGTTATTTCTATATAATCGTCTCTAACGTAAGGATCGTATCTGTCACAGAATCTTTTATCAATCGATCTGGACGATCAAGCTTGGTTTCCATACACTCGTCTCTGACGTAAGGATTGTCTATGTCGCAGAAAGTTTTGTCAAGCGATCGGAACGATCATATGGAAACACTCTTGCAATTGTTTTTCAAACAAGCTCTTACGTCAGAAGCGAATCGATCGTCCCGATAGAACCGTGTTCTATCCTTGCGTCCAGATTGCGTGGCTAAAAATTATGTGACCGAGACGATTCTTACGTTGGAGACGATTGTATGGAAACCAGGCTTAACTGGACAAACGAACGACAGTTTGATTAAAAACCTGTTAAGTATTGCTGTTTTAATTTCAACTTACTGGCAGTGACAGACGAAACAAAAAGTAAACATGTGGTGAACACGTTTTTCTCGGTCAAACGAAAATCGCTGTAGAAAATTTATTTAGTTCACGTTTGCTCTGTGATTAATTTAAACCGTCCCCTTTTCTCCCAGGCATCCAGCGTACATCTGGAGGATTCGGGGGCCGCGCCACCAAGACTGCTGTTTGGATTCTCACATCAGCTTGAAGAACTCGTCCATGAGAAGCTGGAGAGCAGCAAGGATGTGTACGTAGACCTGTTTGGAAGATTGACTTTGCTCCCTGAACTAAAGCGACTTTGGATTGCGAATCATCTGCCTAATTTTAGTCACACTGTTCTTGAAGTCCCAAATGCCAGCCCTTTTCAGCCCCAAGTTGCAAATGAATGGTTCTTAGGGAGTCACCCTCTACTTTGAGAACGAAAGATCCCACTGGATACCGTCCGTAAACAAACATACAATAGCATATTGTTAAAATGTGTCAGTTATTGTTACTGTTACAACAACAACAGCAACGACAACAAAGAAATTTATTTCACCTCACATTTGACACTGTTTGGTGGGTAGGTGCTGCTTGCCTGGAATAACCATAAGGGCTATACGAGCCAGGCAACCAGAACTCTGTTTTGGTTATATATGTTTTGATCGGTATATAAGGGGAATATTAAACAGAAAAAGGGGAGAAAAGATAAAGAAATTAGTAAGTTACAAAGATTGATTACTAATAACCAATGAAATATTTTGTTCTCGGTGTAGAACTTTACTGTTTTAAGCGATGTTTTGCTGCCAAAAGAACTCACGCGAGACCACTAAATAAGACAGAACATATGCTGCAGTCACACAAGTGCTTTAATTGCCCTAGAAGATTACCTGCTAACGTTTTTGTTGCAAATAGCACTTCCTTGCACATAAAATTGCAAACAAGTACCCATCGGCAAACAAGTACCCATCGGCAAACACGGTTTCAGTACGGTTCTAGATCCAGTTGACCACAACTTTGGTTGTATTATAGCACGCTTAAGAAATTTGCGAGACCTTATTGGGCTGTTCGACCGGGATTTTTGTCTTAATAATTGGTTCATTTACTGCTAACAGTGTTTTTTCAAAGAAATCTTTGACAGCTGATTCGATAGATTTTTCTTTCTCTGAAGTTCTATTTTTTTTAACCCCAAAACCTTAAAATAAAGAATTGATAACTACGATCTTACTAATCGCCATCCAAAACCAACCCTTTCGTTGCATATGCTTCTTTGAATACTAAGATTAGTATCTGAATAATGCCTGCTGACAGATGTTAGCTTAAAACAGCTTTTTTGACAATAAAATCCTGAGCATGTGCAAAGCATTTGAAAGAGCCCTTTTTAAAAAAGCAACATATTAGTTTGTCTGTACACTTTAAAACTGCAGTGTCCTGGAACTTAGTCATGTAAGACAACCAAAACATAGGGAGGTAAATTGTGAATACACGCTATTTTAGACAACCTTATTTCTCAGCATGATTATAATACGATCGTATTGCAATTAATATTGTCTCGCTTTTCCAAAGTATCTCTGGGACATTCATGGTAGAGGTAGAAGGAAAGATCGCTGGCCAGGTTGAAGAGCGTATGGTGGGTATCGATCTGTCCAAAGGTGTTATAATGGAGATTCAACTCGCGACAGGAAAAACGTGTGCCAAGCACAAACTAGGTATGTATACTGTGCTACAGCTACTAAGGTTGAGAAACAATATAGAACCTTGTGTTTTCTCTTGCTGAGGATTTTGTAATTTATCAGGGAAGAATCAGAGAAACGTCGACAAATTTTGAAATTTAAGATCCATGACAAACCTAGTGACTGTTTGTGTTTGCAGAGGATGTCAGCAGTGTGGACATCTTGGAGGTAGAAAGTGTGTATTACGTTGACATACGGGACATGTACTCCAAGGAGTGGAGGAGACATCGCACAGTACTGGCCAGCGGTCATGGCGACAGCCTTAAGAAGGACTACAAACAGGTGGCGCGGTACTGCATGCGTTCGATTAGTGATGCCGCTGAGCTGTTTGTACTGCTTTACTTGTTTATCACCAAGAGTTGGGAAAGGTAGGTTGCGGTTTACGTAGTCACCGTGTTTGTTGCAATTAGGGTCATTTTCTATTTCTCCGGTCTGGCCGGTCCGACATGTTAGTTCTTAAATGGAACGCACGAGTTCTCAGAACTGGTTCTGGCCAGAATGGTCCTGCTCATGGATCAGAGCTGCTCAGTTCTCTCACACCCACCCCCGTGTTGTAGCGGGAAAAGTGTACGCGCGCGCCTTGGACCTCTCCATTTAAACTGGCCAGAACCAGTTCTTTTCGGCCCGCCAAAACGGGCAAATGGAAAGCGACCGCGGTCACAGCGTGCTTTGTTAAACTTGGAACCAAACGGATGCACAGTGAATCTACGACTATTTTTTCTTTATTTTATGGGTTATAGCGCTGTTTCTTAGGGGAATGTATGTTATTTAAGGTCATCAAACCAAACTGCCTTCTTGGTGAATCGTGAGTTAATTTTATATTTATGGGAGTGATTACTGATGTCTTTTGATATCACTAAAACAATCTTCAATCTTAGCTCTAGAAATTGGTGCCAAATAGCTGGGTTAATCCAGGAAAGAGCGCTCGATGTGTGTACAAATAAACCCTAATCTAGGTGTCTTCCCAAAGCCCTCCTCTAATTAAAACCGAATCAACTATGCTCTGCCCAACCTTAACCAATCAAATACCAACAGTTTAACAGTTTAACAGTTTGTATATTTCCACAGTTTTTTACAAGAAAGAAAATTGATAGGATAGCACAATGTGGAAGGTGTAGGAATACAACCCATAAGGGGTTGACGAGTTCCTGCACCTTACATTTGTTTACATACTAAAGATTGCGGAGTCAAAGAGACAGATCGAGATATTTTGTATGAAAGCAACTGAAATGTTTACGATGAGTGAAGTGAAGACAGAAAAGAGCATACATTATAATCAATTTGATGCAGAGTAAACATTACGGATGTGACTCCTACCTAATAATACAACAGTTCCACTGCTACAAACATTCTTAATAAATTTGACTCGTAACAAATTCAACCCGAGTCAACTACACTCTACCCAACCTTAACCAATCATTAATACCATTATTAACAGATGTGAAAAATTTAGATATAAATAGTGACTTCTACTTAATAGTACAGTGTTTCCACTCTTACAAACTTTCTTAAAAAAAACCCTCACTCTTAATAAATTTAACTCTTAGTAAATACTAGTGTAATGAAGAGTGATATTGGTTCCAGGTCCACTGGTCACATTGCTCCAAAACTAACCGTGGAAGAGTCTGGGCCCCAGTCGGACCCCTTCACGGATCAGACGGTGGAGTGGTCCAACCCAGTTGGTGTACCTGAGGAGCTGCTCCACAGCTACTTTGAGCACTTCATCAGTGGGGACCTGGGCCCGGGTAGAGAGAGGTCTGGGGCGAGGATCAGATCTGGGTCTGAACACGACGGGAAGGAGCGGATCCGAGCCAAAAACATTCAGGTACCATCACCACCACTGCCGTATGGGTTTGCAATTGACATTCGTGGTTTTCACGAGTGTGCAAAGAATTATGGGTAGTAGTATCAGTGGGTAGTAGTACCAGTCGCCGTCTTTTTCAGTTCGACCAACTGGAAATTGTTTTGCTACTAGAAGTCAAACCGATGAGAGTTGATCAAAAGATGTGTAAAGTTGATCGTTCGTATTGTGTAAAGGAAGATGGAATCTAATGACAGTTCAGTCATAATTAATAACTTTATTTTGTAGTTCCTAGGGTACAATTGTTCGAAATTTGGGATTGTGTAATGTTATAAGCCGGTACTGTGTTTCGGAACGAATCAGAACAGAAGCTATTCATCCATAAAAGACTAAAGTAAAGACTCAAGTTACTGTCTGGGACGCTGGTACAACCACTAGGATAAATTAAAACAGTACAATTTATGGTTGTGTATCCACCTAAAAAACACTGTAGCGCTAACCGGCCGGGTTAAAGAGTTACTTTTTTTAAAACTCCTTTTGTTTGATATACTGGTTTATGTAACTGGGTAGACTGTTAAATACAGAAATACGTGTTTCTGGATAAGAAAACTTAATTTAGAAATCCCCTAACCTTGAGTTAAATTTAATCTGGATTTGTGCGCTTACTCGAATTCTTGAAAGTCCTGGAATATTGAAATATATTTGAGAGCTTTTAAAGTAATCGATTTTTCCATTTTGAACGTTTTATTGGAATGACTAACTTTCTTTTGACTGCAACCCAGCCATAGCTTTATATTTCTTTATGTTTGGTGTGATTCAAAATACTCACGGAAACTCCTGGAAGAAAGTATGTTATCTCGAACTCAGGGTAAAAAATTTTAAGCCACGGTTTGGTTTACCGCCTAGAGAATTTATTTGGACTGTCATTTCGGGTTTACGTAATTGGGTTTCCTTGTAGTACACTTCAACAATACTTTAGAAAGACCGGTAGAAAGGGAGAAAGGAATGAACAACCCGCTTTCAAACATCTACGCCGAGGAAAAAACTCAGAAACAATCCTGAAAAGTTTAAATATTCAAAATTTGTTAGTGTTTGCAAACTCTGAAAAATGTTGAAACTGTGGATCCGTATTTATACCCAGGCCATCTACCAATCGCTGCACACCGAGTTCATCGAGGCTGGAGCCTTGAGACACGACACATCAGACCGCCTGGGGGAGGTGGTGAGGTTGGTATTGTGGGCTGGCTGTCTGCCCTACACCTACCCGGAGCATGAGCTTCCTGTCTGCCTCCTGATGACCAACGTCAATATTTACCTCTTCCACTTGTACAACCAAAACAGCGGTCCCATCCACGTGAGCATGCTCGGAACTGCGAGAGACCTTCAGGGAGTGCTGCACTGTTTCTACAGTTTCCCGGTCCGTGCACTGAATCAAGTTGTTATTGGATTGTATGATCAGGTACGTTGTCTGTAATAGAAAACTTCCCATTTTACTTTTCTTCTATAAGCATTGTCAAAGACACGTGCTTTGTTTTCAAACGTATGAACAAAAACTGAAGCAAGCAAGCAAACAGACTAACAAAAGTAAATACAAAACTAAAAGTAAACAAGAGTGTGGTCACGTGCACAGACACAAGATATCTGGGTACATACAACCACAAGTGGTGTGCTTTGTTCGTTTTTGCTTCGTCCTTGTATTCGTTTGTTGTGAGTTCTCGGAACCTCGCGTGTTCAACAGCTTCGAGCCTTTGCTTGCGTGTCTCGCGTATGTTGTGTCTGGCGGTAAAATCATATCGAATTTTTAATGTAATATAAATTATCTGAGTATCAAATTGACTGCTGCAATGTGGGCTTACATGCAGGGTTGAAAGTCCACGAAATATTGTTGTTTCAAGTATTAGAAAATCCGTGAATTTAGTCAATGGGGAGTGTTACAATTGTAATTTTTATTCTCATGATTTTTCTTGCGCTAAAAGTAAAGTTCCACAGCGTAAATAACAAGTATCTAATTAGTAGTTAAATACTTGTTTCACATGTTAAGACATTTTTGTTATTTGTTCGTCCAGACAGCTTCACTTCAGGCCTGTTTTACATAAAAAGTACCTAGATCCAATACCTGGAAAAGCACACGAACCCTGTGCATATAAAACTCAAAAGAAGCGGCTTAAAGCAGCACTACTGAGTAAAGCTCGTATTGCTGTCAGGACACTCTAAACTCCATACTTTCTCTTCTCGTTATTCGCAGGGTTTCAGGTTAGAAGTTAAGCTTGACGGTCCGAAAGGTACCTTCACTTTCCTCACACGTGACGCCGAAAAAACTGGCAAGTTTCTAGAGGTGTTGTGTGACGTATTGGGTGAGCCGCTGACCAGTGGGCATGCACCGCTGGCCAGGAGAGTGAGCCAGCTATCCACCAGCGGTGACAAGCCCTCTTTTGTCTACCCCGACGAAGAGAAACTGTTAAATCTGAAGGAGAAACTCTTCAAAGGCACAAGCATTGAACCCGAGAATCAAAATCTGCTGATGTACTCAATCGTCCGCGAACTGACCGACATCAATGATGCTCGTGGACACTTTCACGAAATTGAAGTCTTAACTAAGAGCCTCCGGAGTCTGATTGTGACAAGTTCCAGGATATTCCTCTGTGATGAAGATCACGTGCATTGGCCGCTGCCCACCTTCATGCGGGCACAGCCTTCAACTCCTCAGTGGGTGGTTACCAAGTCCCAAGAGCTGAACAGGATTATCGGCGTAGATGTGTTTGAGCTGGACACCATGAGTGAGTTAGTGGGCGGCTATGGTTTGTCCCTGATCTTTGACAGTGATGAGAGCGAAGAGGTGGAGAGCGATCGGCCAGTCACCAAACCCAGCTGTTGGAAACTCGTGTTCCGGGCCGTGGATGAAAGAGAACAGCTGCAGAGATCGCTGGCTCAGGTAGACAGATCAAACACAATATACTGATTTCCGATTAAACGCCTGGAACGATTGTTTCATTTTTTTTTTTTTTGATTTTTAAAGTGCATTTATTCGGTAGCTACTCCATAGAGAGGCACTCATTAATGGTTCGACATACTTTCATCTCACCTATCTTCCCTTTTTTTTATTTTGCTTGCTTTGCTTCTTAGGGTTAGGGTTAGGGTTAAGTTAGGTTGAGAGTTAAGGTTAGGATAAGGGTTAGGATTAGGTGAGTACGTATGAGGAGTAATTACCATTAGTTATGGTTGAGGAGATCATATGTAACTGGTCGTTTTTTACAAATACCGATGGCGCGGAACAAATTGATGTACAGCTCTTAAAAGGTATATTTACCTGTGAGAAGACAATACTCAGATCGTAAAGCATGACGAGAGCTCTAATTACTCGGGCCGAAGGCGCCGAGTTAAGGTTTAGGCGCTGCGTCTTTTTTTTGTTATTTTTGTTTTTGTCGGCGTCACACTTAAATATGCAAGCCTGATCACGTGTGAAGGCCATATACATTAATGGCAGAGTGGTTAGCACGTCGGACTCTGAATCAGTTGGCCCGGGTTCGATTCCCGGTAGACTTTTTTGTTTTTTCTCTTTATTTCAAAGTCGAATAATATAGCAAAAGAAATCAGAGAAGTTATAGCATACCATAAAAAGGTTATGAACAATCCACCAAATAGTTACCGGCCATTTCCCTTGCACTTCTGTGGCCCGAGTGTAAGCTACTGGTAGCTTCTTGTTTAACCAATTACTACGCTGGTTTTGGCTTGAATAACTACTAAAGTGAAACTCTAATGATGAGAGACTGCAATACGAGACATTAATACACAGCTTAGTTGTGTATCAAGATACGAAAAACCTAAGAAAATGTAAATTCAGATGGAACTTATAAGAAATCAGCCTTGCGACTGATGATTTCAATAGACCACGTGTTTTTATGTACACACACAGATGTGGAACCAAGGCATGTTAAATAACGTTAGTATACTAACAAATTTTGGTTGTACGTAGGTATGGAAAGATAATTTCCAAGCTGACCTGTTTGTAACCCACACCAAGACCAAACTGCGGCCGTGTGGCCCCGAGGACCGCCCAACAGACCTACTGAACGTGTCGGACACACCTTCTAAGTTCTTGACTCCTGTTGGAACTCCCAATGAGAAACATTTCAAGAAATCACACAGACGGGTAGGCTCCGATAACGCATTTCCTATCTTCAAAACCCGAGTGCCGGACAGCTTGGAGAGTTTAGTATCGCTGGACAGGAAGGCGTTAAACACGTTTTTCCGCAAGGCCATCGCTGAAAGAGAAAACGAGGAAGAGCCAGAGTCGTTGCTTCATGTTTTATGGACAGGATGCACTCCATATCTCTTCCCCTTGAGTGAGATCCAGGTGTGTCTGCTCGTGAGTAATTTAAATATTTACATCTTGGCTGACGGCAAACACAAGAAACTTATCAACAAGAAGAAAGGAATTAAACTGCCTAGTGGAGACGGCGGTAAGGATTCCAAAACCCACATTTGTTTTAACATTATCCCACTGTGGAAACTGCGGCAGGTTTCTGTGGGCCTTTTTGACCAGACCTTTCGTTTGGAAACCGAGCAACAAGAAGATACCTTTACAGTCATCACTCGGGATTTCAACCTCACCAGTTCATTCCTGGAGTGTTTGAATGCCATCCTCGCTTCAAAGAAACTCGGCGACCTCACCGAGTCAAGTTTGCGGGAGGATGAACTCCAGAACAGTATCTATGACTCGCAGTCATGTCATTTAGAGGGTAAAGATGACTCGGCTAAGTCGGAATTTTACCACGCTGATAGCGGTGTGAAGTTTGTGTACCCGAGCGATGACACGCTGGAGATACTGAAAGACGCTATCGCTAAATACAGCCAGGATTCGGATGACTGTACAAGCATCCGTGACGTCACGATCCTAGTGTACCTTTTGGTGTTCCACATGTCAGCCCCCGAGAGGGAGGAGCCTAGAACGTTGATAATCATGGACAAGGCGTTGTGTCTGTGTCTGGAGGACCACGTGAATTACCCGCTGACCTTGTTTGCCACAGGCCTCCCAGCCACTCTAAGGTACCAAGTGCAGGATTTGCGGGACATCGCGACCCTGACCCGTGTGGAGTTCAGTGGGTTCAACTCTTGTGATTTCAGTTTGGTGTTCAGTCCGTGGAGGCCTGGGCACGAGAGTGTAGAAGAAGACTTTGATTCGGCCAGTATGGGGGAATTGTGCGTGATAACACACCACAAGGCGATTCTGAGTGAGGTAGAGGAGTCCAAATGGAGAATTATGGCCCAGACATACGAGGAAAAAGAGAAAGCGCTGACCCTAATATGTAAATTATGGTCTGACATCAAGGGTGGAGCACTTCCCGTCATGAAAGTCAAAGAGGCAGAGGAGTAAAATGCACGCAAATTGGATTCTTAATGGCTCGATAGTGCTGCAGTAAGCGAGCTGGACTAATTTGCCAGCAACAGGACGTGAGATAGGGAGTAAGAGGAAGAGTGGTACCGCAGGAGAACAGTAAAACTCTACTCAGAGAACGAAATATTCCATTGGCTATTGGACAATATCAGTAACAATAACCCAAGTTACACTTTTTGATAATATGATATTGTATGCTTGTTTACGGATGGTCAGATTTAGGGTTATTGTTTGGGTTACTTAAATTGTCCTTTTTTTCCGTTGGGATCTTTCGTTCTCAGAGTAGAGGGCAACTCCTGGAGAACGACAAACTGAGTAATATGCATAGGAACTAAATCCTAAGTGCACCAAGAAACACGTATTATTATATGCGAGTTTTTACTGTATTACACAGGAGGAATCCCACAGTGGTTAGACATCGATGTTCTCAGCGTTGTGACAGCGAAACGAGCGCAGCGCTGTGGCAGCGAAAACAAGCACAGCGTTGTGACAGCAGTGGAAGTGACAGTGCTGAGGTAACGATGTGCACATTAGTGTGACAGCGATGGCAACTGATAGTGCA
>JAOEJI010855137.1:0-13837 GCA_025448255.1 Umimayanthus chanpuru
GCTTTTATTTTGAAATACTATCCTATCTTGCATGTGGTGAAAAGATAATTAGACTAACATCTAAAAATAGCGTGAAATTGGACAAAAATTCAGCTAGTAATTTCTAGTCCCTCTAACATGCTTCAGGACACCCTTTTCCCGTTGACGCGCTACATATATATACTTAATAAATAGAGGATAAACAAACGACTATATTCACCCTACAGCCCTGTTTCGTTGTTGATTTGGGTTCGACGTAGGCTTTAAATTTACAGTAGATTCTGTTAGATTTGCATAAATATTTAGAAGGCGTTTATAAAATGTGAAGTAGGTGCGAAAGCTAATTGTTCCGCTGCAGTATCTCACTTTTGTGTCTGCAAGCCGACACGAGTTCGTTCCCTTTGTTCAGAGTGCAGCGGTGCGGTTCGTAAATAATTACATACTTTTCACTTAAGCATAAATTGCAACGTTTGTTAGCGCTATTGTACGGCTTTGCATGCCCTACGGTATTCCACGTGATCACATAATCTATTTCATTCTCTTTGAGGTGCCATACGTGTTTGCTCAACTGAGTTGAGTTTTTAGACTTTGCATTGCGGAATGAGCTAGTGTGATTTCTGTAGCGTGTTTTGAACTCGTTTTCGGTCAACCTGACGTAGGTTTCAGACTGGTTGGTGTCGCTACGTGTTACTTTGGGCAAAAGTCCTTCTTGCGGCAATTGCATAGCTTGGTGTTCGCGTCTTCGGAGCGGTTGTTGTCGTCATTGAAGGCGGCCAATTTCTGCTTGTTGTGACTGACGATTACCTGCTTGATGTTGCTTGTGCAGCTGTAACTTATCTTTATAGTGTTGCCGTTGAATATTTTCCTGAGGGTACCAGGGTGAGGAATTTCTTTCCAATGTCTGTCTGTACCAAAGGATGTTGTTTCTTGAACTATTCCTGCATCAGCTCGCTTGCCGGGGTTCGAATTTGAGGGTGTGGTTGTACCTGCTCATGTCTAACGCCCTTTGGTAGGGGGATGCAGCTTTCTCGAAGGACTCGCGGTCCGATGATATCGAGAAGAGTCATCTATTGATTCCCGCTGGAATGATTTTAATAATTGACGGGGAAAGGGGGTGGTGGTTGCTAACCATTTGCTAATCATTCCTAATCAGTTACTTACTTATATCAAGTGTATTATTATTCATATATTCATATACATACATACATACATACACACACATACATACATGCATACGTACAGATAAGATAAACCTTTAAATAATTTTAAGGCTCAGGGTAATCTCTTCAGCTGCGAAATCACAAAGTTATCAACGAGAATCCTGAGCACTATTAATCTAAAACTTTAATATACAACAAGAAAACTCTATAAACAAAAATAAAAAAAAATTAGTGAAAAAATCTTGTAAAAAATCTATTTTGACAATTCATTAAAAATAGTGCAGCCATGGTAGTAAAAGGCTCTCTTTGCAATTTCTATCCTCACATCAGGCACATGTAAAATCTTGCTCTGTCTATTACCGAGGGTGTGAATTTTATAATTTGATTTAAAAGTCTTTAAAGAATATGGGACAGTGGCCTTGCACACATTCCTTTACTAGCTTAAAAATAATTTCACGTCTACGCTCCTCTAGCGTGGGCTATCTGAGGATTTCCATTGCCGGGTTGCTTCGCTCTGTTCTTGCAATAATTCTGGCTGCCCGGTTTTGAAGGGCTTCCAGGTTTTGTTTGTTTCCTTCCCCACAACAGCCCCACACACTCACACAGTATTCTAATGCAGGTCGTATTAGGCTTATGTACGTTACATTTGCGCTTTCTGTTGTCAGGCTGCTCCGAAGCCTGCCAAGCACTCCAACTCGCTTTCCCACCTTCGAGATAAGATGTTTAATGTGATTGTTCCAACTAAAGCGGTCATCAAAAACTATGCCTAGATAAGTGAACTGATAAACCCGCTTTACTGCCTATAAAAATAGAAAAAGAGTCTACGCATGATAGCCTAGGGGTGGTCCCAAAAAGCATTCAGTCTTTGCAACATTAATCAATATACTATTACTAAGAAGCCAGTGTTCAATTTTAATCAGTTCAGCATTCAGCTTGTCTTGAATAACGGAGACTTGGGAGGACGAGCAATATAAGACTGTGTCATCGGTATACATCAAAATACTGCACTCAGATATCCAAGGATCGAACCCTGTGGTACTCCAGCAGAAATGGTGTCAGGGAGTAGAGGTTACGCCTTGAAACTCTACTACTTGGGTGCGATTCGTCAGATAGTCCGAGAACCAGTCATGTTCTCGCCCCGCAATCCCCATGCTCAACAGCTTGCCCAAAAAGTACAGCATGATCCACCGTGCCAAAGGCACCAAATTGACCTTGGCCCATGTTCCTTCGAATATTATCGGAAAAGCTAAGAGCTGCGAATTCTGTCGAGCGACATTTCCGAAAACCACACTGATAAGGACTCAAGATCTTGTGTCGTTGAAGACAATTATACAGTTGGAGGTGTACGGCCCGCTCTAGAACCTTAGATAATACAGGCAGTATAGAGATCGGGCGATAAATATCCATCTCATCAAACTTTCCCTTCTTGAAAAGAGGAATAACCCGCGCAGATTTCCAGTCACTAGGAACTCGGGCAGTTCGCAACGATGTATTGATAATGTGCGTCAGAGGCTTGGCTACAATATCTGCAGAATCCTTTAACAGACGTACAGGTATGTGATACAAGCCAACAGGCTTCCCAGATTAAAAAGCTTGGTCGCAGAGATCTCTTCAAACTTGAATGGCGTGTTCTGTTTGGCAGGTGTCTTTAGGAGAGCGTTGGCTACAAGCACAAGCAGACCGTAGTGAGTTCATCAGTCGTCTTGCCGCAGTAGGGATGCGTAGGCTACAAGCACAAGCAGACCGTAGTGAGTTCATCAGTCATCTTGCCGCAGTAGCGAAGAAGTTGTTAAATGCATTTGCGATGCTTTGCTTGTCCGAAGAAACAGCACCATTGATTTTCACGTTCGGAGAAGTAGCTTTCTTCTCTCCTGGTAGGATCCCATTGTCCTCCAAAACGATCTGTGGTCACCACCGCTCTCGTCAATCACCCGTCTTTTGTACGATGCTTTTGCTTTTTGTATATCTTTTGTTACTCTATTGCGAAAATGGCGTATATACTGCACATACATACGAACAGGGTGTTAAGAGTTTTAGGGGTTCAAAGATATAGGACTATAGGACACCATCACCTAAAAAGATAGGACAAAATAGATATATATATATATATATATATATTAACGGCAAAAAATTGGAATCACAATACTATCATAGAGGTACAGGTAATTTTTTTTTTTTTATCTAATGCACATTCTCTCCATATATTGTATTCATTCCATATTTTGCCAAAGTCAAATGAAAATACAAAAAATAAGGGGCTTTTTCGGTTTCCAAAATGATTTTCAAAATTCAGTTTACTTTCTGATTTTGTTATGAAAGTCAGCAAATGATAATGATCAATGTTTTCCGTCTCAGCGGTTGCTGAGGGAAAATATTGATCAGACCAGTCTGAGTTTCTTTCAGTTCAATAATGGTTAGCAATATCAACAACCTACTCTGTCCATAAACACAGTATCACAACAACTTTGTACACACGGGCCAGTGACAACTAAACAGAATTTTATGTCAGTTACACCAAAAAATAACAGAAGCGACATAAAATCCAATTCAAACAACTCAACGCCTTGGATGCACTCCGACTCCAGGACAGCAACGTCATCAGTAAATGCTTTTCAGCACTACAACAACAACAACAATTTTGATTTATTTGCACCATTTTTACACTAAGTTAGAATTTGGCCTAAAACTAGGTGACTGGGCACCCGAAATAACCATGAAGAGCTAAACTGATTGGGTGCCCGTTACGTGGTTATTAAATATTGTGACGGCAAAGAAGAAAACATCAACTATATAACATACATACATTTACAAAAAATATCTAATTACATTTGAAATAAAACCACACGAAATCCATAAAAAGAAAGAACAGAGCGATGCCAAAATGCATAATCTGGATTTCAATACATGTTGAGAAAATATAATATGAAACTTCTACAATAACTATGTTGCAGTTTCTAGCATCACCTCTGCCATATCGACGCCTGCTGTGTTACTGTTTTAAATGAACTACTCAGCTTGTCGATAGAGTTCACCAACTGCTTGCAGCCTTTGTCAGTCGTGGCTTTCTTTTCTTTTTCATTCATTCAAAGATGTTTCCTTTGTAAGCAGTGTGTTGCTCTTGGCCTTCAAAGCATCCATTTCTTGCTGTCGCATTTTACATTCTATCTCCTCTTTCTCCTTTTCCAAGTTTAAACAACAGTGAAAACTGATCTTTTTGACATGAGAATTTCCCCTTTTAAGGAATTTTCGCTGTTAGTGGTAAATCTATTTAGTTTTTATTTTTCTCTTTTAATCTTAAAACGGATAAAAATAAAGGAAATTACAGGACACTTGCTCAATTTATAGGACTTTTTAAATAAGATCGGTCTGATATAACAAGACTGCTTCACGCCTTGCGTTTATATATACATAATTTATAAACAAACACAACTCCTATTGAAAATTGAAAACGTAATCAAGTGAATGAGATGGAAGGCTTTCTTCTATTTGAACCCATCTAAAAACCAGCAAGAAAACAAATTCAACATAAAATTGTAAAAAACCCCGCCGCAAGCTGGTGAGCTTAAACCGTTCAAAGAAGACGTCTTAAAAATGCTCGAAAACGTTAAGTTCAAGAAGGAAAACAACCAATTCCAAAGCAAACTGAAAGAAAATGTGGAAAAAATCAACTCGTCCTCCAAAGTGATTGGCTTCGTGGACAAAACGAGGAACGCCTACGAAATGGACAAATACCAACATAAGAAAATACTCAGAAAACATCACGAAAGCGTCTTTTATGTCAACAATATAAAAAAGAATTGAAAATTATCTCAGATAAGCTTGACATCGAAGACAACGAGCTTTAACTACGATCAAAGACAGTTTCCCAAAGTACCATGCAGGCTAATCAATCCTGCACAAAGAAATTGTTGGCCGGATCAGTAAACAAATCTTAGAAAAGATCAATGAGAGTATAAAATCACAGACACAGCTCAATCAATGGAGGTGCGCGCATGCCGTTATAGAATGGTTCCCCAATCTTGTAGAAAAGAAGCCGCCCAATTTCTTAATTTTCGACATTGTGGATTTTTATCCATCAATATTGGAACCATTGTTGATGAGAGCATTGCAATATGCAAACACCTTTACCGCAATAACTGAGCAGGATAAAGATATTATCATGCATACCAGAAGATAAAGAAAAGCCCTGGACTAAACGCAGCAACTCCACCCTCTTTAACGTCACTATGGGGAGCTACGACGGGGCCCAAGGTATGCAAGCTGGTAGGTCTTTACATATTGAGTAAGCTCTCCAACAAGTACCGTCCCACAAACACTGGCCTATACCGGGACGACGGCGTCACTGCACTCACGAACACCTGCCCTAGAACTGCTGACAAAATCAGAAAGGGTTCTCAGGTACCTTTGAAGAATACAGAACTGATTCCACAGTTGCTATAAAGAGCCTGGTCTTCATTTCATTGGATACACTAGATTTCCAAATCCTCACGCTATTCAGCACTTTCCAGGTAAGTGCCTTACGTGCTTTGATGTCTCGTTATGAAGAGTTAACCCATGAACCAAGATATTTGAAGTCCTCAACTTCTTCTAGTGCTAATCTTCGGTTAGTGAGAACAAGCAGGATCAGGAGCGAAGTTACAAGTCATCGCCTTCATCTTCTTCACACTCAGAAGTAGCCCGACAAGGTTGCTCTCTTTCTCGACTCTGGACAGCAGCCTCTTTGCCCGATCAACCTTCCCAGACGTAAGTGCAATATCATCTGCGAAGACCAAGCCTGTGATGACCTTTTCCAGATTTCTGCTCGAGGCCTTGGGGTTCAGGTTTACTATCATCATGACCATCAATGTATTTACAAAGGTTCGCTAGCCGGGTATGAGAATTATTTGGATATATTTCAGAAATTTACAAAGTCAACGTGTTGAGGTAGTCTGATGGCAAGACAGTTTAAAAAGAAACCATGAGGCTTATTTTTAAACTGCCTTTGTTATTGTACTAAACGTATACAGTTGTTCACAAGTACTGAAGGATAAAGAGTGCGGAGCGATAGTAAGATGTAAGTAGCTAAGACGTATAAACTATCGAAGAAAAATCAACTATCAGTTTGTCAGTTTGGTGCGAAAGTCGGATGTCATGATTCATAAGGTGCTTCTTAAGATCGATTTTAAAAGTTTTCAAGGATGAAATTAGCTTTAATTTTGGTGGAAGTGAGTTTCAAAATTTTGGGCCTTGATAGCCTATGGTGAATTTTCTTATATTGGTTCTAAAATAGGGAATTCTATGATAGTTTGCTTGGCTGGTTTGATAAGAATGTACTTGTGAGTTTTTCTGGAACATATCTTGAAACTTTTCGGAAAGCAGTTTGTTGTGGGTCTAAAACATAAACAAGAGGCTACTGGTAGCCCATACTCGGGCCGCAGTAATTAATAATTATTTGTAATAAGCCAGTCATGAATTTGCAGAGCAAATAAACAAAGGGCAAAATTATACACACCCATAAGTATCCACCATGTAGTTTGAAAAATGTCATTCATGTGATTCTATTGTGAAACCTTACATTGTACATATTCATACACTGTAGTTGTCATTCTCCCGGCCTTCTCTTCACCAATAAAATGACATACAGTATACAGTGAAAACTCAATTATTTACCCCTTTCTAATTAATAAACCCGGCCCCTTGGTCATTCAAAGTTGTAACAAGCACCCACTCTATTTTAAAGACAGGAGACTTGTATATATGAGTTGGAAATATATAAAAAGAGTGATTGTTAACAGCCAAATGGAATCCTGACCTTTTGTCAGTGTTATATGGCAATATGCATCAAAGTATTGACACCAGCAATGCATAAAACAACAAAAGCACGTAATCACAAATCCTTCTTATCTCAATCTTCACTTTTAAATATTTTTTAAAACTTGACAATCTTCAATATACAGCTTCAATAATTTCCCACAGGGAACTTGAGTTTTAAAATCATCCTCTGGAGAGATGAGCTATGCCAAACACAATTACTTGACAACTCGTCATCGAACAACAAGTTGCAAAGCAAACCTAGTAATTTGATTCAGGCACAAATAATGCAAGTCTTGTTTACAAAACTGGCATCATTTTCTTTTAATTGCTTTTCAATTCACAATTCATTTTGTGAAGATATTATCAAAGTATTGACACCAGCAATATATATGAAATAGCATGTACAGTACATGTAATCACAAACTGAACCTGTTACAGTATCAATACTTCACTTTTAATTACTTTTTTTTTGAAATTGATAATTTCGTGCAAAGCTACAATAATATCCCACAAGGAACTTGCAAGTATATAGATTTCTATTGTGATATCTACAAGAGTTTTAAAAACATGCTCTGGACAGATAAACTGTGCTAAACATAATTACTTTACAACTGACCATTGAGCAACATTGCGAGACAAGAGCACCGATAATTTTTACTGTCCTAGATTATTAGATACTAAAGCTTGCTGAGTATGCATATTTACTACAGGAAAAACAACTTAAGAAATAGATACTACTACTAGTATTACTATATACCAAAACATATAAAATATTTAAGGCTTGTAAATACTCACAGAAGGAAGTTCTTGGTCAAAATCTTTAGCCGAGTCTGATCCTAAATCGAAGTTCGTATTTTGTGTGCAAATCCTGCATTTCCACAGTTCTAACATATCCTGAATTTTAAAACGGAAATTGATTCAGTTTTGCTTCAATATATTATCAAAACACACAGATACTGTTTTGGAGACCATCAGTTTACTTGGACGTTACCTCCGAAAGCTCGCAAAATGGTGCCTGTCGCTGTCAGCTGTTCCCTTTCGGCTTTCCGAACAAACAGACTATCATCGCTCTCTTGGTTCCACTTGACTAAAAATTTTGTCTTGTAAACGGCGAAGTATTGGCTCTATTTATGGCCTTATGAAATGCCATCCATCACGAATATTCAAACTGAAACTCTTTTGAACAGCTACTCAAAGCAGCGTTCAAAGTTCTAAGCAATTATCGAGTGTATTGTGTCCGCCATTTGGGATTCTTGAATCTCGCAATACGCATGTGCAGAAATCTTGCATATTAAATGTGACACAAAAAAACACGAAAGAACGGAGCCGAAACCTAAACTCGGTGCCTTCGGTCCGAGTAATAATTCTGCTTGAAGATTATGTATTTGTTTTAGAGTCTGGAGTTTGAATTTATAAAATATTAAATAGGTGGTGTATGAGCATCATATTGTGATTTTGTAATAATTCGTATTACTCGTTTCTGGAGAATAATTAGCCTGGATAGATTTTCTTGATAGGTACATTCCGATATGACATTGCCGTAAATACAGATGGGATAAACAATTGAAAAATAAAATTTGAAAAGAGTGTTCTGAGACAGGTAGAATCGTGATTTTGATATAATTTCCAATAGATCTTGAGATTTTATCAGAAATGACACGAATACGTTCTTTCCAATTCAGACTCTCAGCAAGAATACACCGAGGAATTTAAATTTATGCTTTGCTTTTTTATCTATGAGTTGATTCTTTATCTTTATGTTAAGATCCGCTGTATTTAATTTCTTTTGTCTTGGTTTAAAAATCACACAGCTAGTTTTCTTGATGTTGATTGTTAGTTTATTTGCTATCACCCAATTTGAAACTTTGTCGGTTTTGTTATTAATGGTTTCATGAATTGCTTCAATATCGTTTCCTGATAATACAGTTGTATCATCGGCAAATAAAATGAAATTAAGTAGATCAGAGGTTTGCACAATATCGTTGATATAGATTATGAACAGTAATGGACCAAGAATGCTTCCCTGGGGAACGCTGCATTGGACTGTTTGAAATTCAGACGTCTCTGATTTGAACTCAGCATATTGTTTACGGTCGTTGAGATAATTCTTTAACCATTGTAATGCTACTTCCCGAAATCCACAATGTTCGAGTTTGTTTATAAGAATTCTACGATTTTACTGCATCAAAGGCCTTAGAAAGATCTAAAAAAAATAACCGGCACATAATTTCTTGCTATCAACACGGGACGATATTTAGTCAATCAGATGATTTAAAGCGAGATTGGTTGAATGTTGCGATCGAAATCCGTATTGATGTTCAAACAGAATATTGTGCTTTCTTACGAAACTGATCATTCTATCGTATACTGCTTTTTCAAAACACTTTGAAAAAGCTGGTAGTATTGATATTGGTCTATAATTTACGAAATGATTGGGCTCGTCTTTCTTGTAGATTTGGATTAAACTACCTGTTTTAATATCTCGGGGTACAATTCCTGTAAAAAAAGATCGATTGATAATGTAAATGTGAGACAAAGGACCAGCTAGGAGATCGATGTAGCGTTTATTGTCATAAATTTTAATTTGATCAAATCCGCGCACCTTACCAGATTTAAAACTGTTTGCGAAGTCTACTAATTCATTAGCTGTAACTGGTTTAAGGAAAATCGTTTCAAAGATCCTGTTTTGTAGAAACGTTTCAGGCGAAATTCCAGAATGAGAATCGGGTAATTTATTTGCAAGACCGGGGCCAACGTTTGTAAAGTATTCGCAACATTTGTTAGCGATTTCCAGTGGATCACTTATCTCTCGATCATTATAGATGAATGATGATGGCGTTTTTGATCTTGTTTTACGTTTGTTAATAATTTTGTTTAAAATCATCCACGTTTCTTTAAGGTTACCTTTAGGGTTTTCAAATTTCTCGTCGTAGTACATGTAGTTGCGCTTAGCTATTTTTAGTAGGTGATTTAGCTTATTTTTGTATTTCTTGTACTTCGCTTCATTTATTGGTGATGGTTGGTTTAAGACCTTTTTATACAGATTACACTTGGTTTTAATCGACTTCTGAAGCCCTTTTGTTCTCCACGGTTTACTGTACAATTTTGCTCGATTGCGTGAAATCTTTTTGAAAGGAAAGCAGTTATTATACATTTCTTTGTATATTGTAACAAAGTGATTGTACGCTTCGTCTGGGTGTTCAATTTTGTAAACACTATCCCAATTATATTTCATAAATTGATGCCTGAAGTTTTCCTGAGTCTTGTTATTAATAACCCTTCTAGTGAGGTTAATAAGGCTGGGGGTTGTTGTGCGCACTTCTAATTGAGGCAAGAGAGTAAAAACTGGAAGATGTTTCGAAATATCTGTAAATAAAATATCGTTTTTTGAATCATTGAGTATATTATCAATAGGCGAAGCAGAATGAGAAGTTATCCTTGTTGGTCTATTAATTAGTGGTAAGAAACAGTGAGAAAACATAGTGTCCAAGTAATCGTTTGTATCTAAGTGTTGTTGGTACTTTAGAAAGTCTATGAAGATAGCAGGGTTTCTGTTCTTTAGAGCATTTGGATAATAGTTCATAAAGTTTTGAAATGAAGTCTGGAAAGTTTGCCTCTGGGGACCTATAAATCGTTCCGAGAACAATATTGCTTTATTTAGGCCTTTCTATTTCTACAAAGATTGACGATAGCACTTGATGATCAAAGAAATCTATATCATGCCTTTGTTTATAGTCGGTACTGTGATCAATAAAAAAAGCCGACACATCCCCCTATTTTTTCCTGGCTGTATTTGTGAATAAAATCGTAGCCTTCAATATGAATATCATTTTCGTTATTTTGAGGCCAAGTTTCAGTGATTCCACTTACGGAGAACGATAGATCAAGAGTATTAAGAAAATCTGTTAGTTAGATAAATTTTGATTAAGGCTACGGACATTTAAATGCAGTAGCGATAAAGATGTTTTAAGTTCTGTGCTTAATTCGTTAAACTGATCTGGAACGAAATAATGACTGTCAACTTTAGAAAAGAATTGTTGATCTGGGTCTATATATATTAAAAGTTCGCGATGTTGCATTTCTCGGGTCTATGGGATTAAAATATAAGGATTCTAAGCGGTATCTGTCAAAACTAATAAGACCGGCTGATTCATTTCGAAGATTACTAAATTGAAATCATTGTCATCTAGATGACAGAAAGGAAAGATGAATTGGTCTGAGTCCATGGAATTCGGTAAAAAGAAAAATTTGAGAAACACATGCAACTGAGTTAGAAGATTGAGTAAATGAAATAGAATCAATGATGAAATGCTTGAGAGCTGCTATAGCTGGTTTTACGTAAATATACTTATCACAATGACATAGTGATTTCCAGCTCAATCATTCAATCATCTTCTTTTGCTTGCTCGTGTTCATGTTCACTGCCGCGGTTTCCTTCTCCAAACAAGCTGAAATTGTTGTGCCGTCCTGGGATGAATCCGGGGCCAAAAGATCTGTTGGTGCGTTCGTGTACAATAGGCTTATTGTATCTGATGTAGGCCACTTTACCATTTCGTCTTGCCTCAATCATCTCCGGGATGAATCGCTGTCGCATTGCAGTGACAAGCTCGGAATAGTCCTCCTGAATGAACACTCTTGTGCCTTTCAGGCTTCTTCGCTCTTTAGTACCCTTTCACGATCTTTAAAATTGAGAAATTTTACGGCAATCGCCCTTGGCTTCCCAGTGGGTTTCTTTACAACGACATGATGAGCTCGTTGATTCTTGATTTTCTCTGCAGAACGTAGCATTTTCTCATTTATGACTTCCAGAACTTTCTCTTGACTTCTCCCATGACTCTAGCTGGTTTTCTGGTTCCTCTGGGATGCCTTCGAAGCACAAGTTGTTTCATTGTGTTCTGTTCTCAAGATCGTCAGCTTTCTCGGCAAGGTTGTCAACATTATTTTGAATATTCTCGAATTTTAGTTCACAGTTCAGTTGCTTTAGCTCGTCCACTTCGGACTGAGTATACTTGTACTCCAGACTGTGCTTCAAGTCTCTCACTTCTTTGATAAGGTTATCGATCCTCGTGTTTGCCGAGTCCATCATCGCAACGAAAAACGTTTTCAATGTTGACTCTTGCACACTGGGAAAGTCTGTGGTTCTGAAGTATTAGCATTAGGGTTCGCATTCACTTTCTCCCGACTTTTCTGATTTCGTGCTTGAGCGAGTGTTGTCTGCCATCTTGCAATTCAGTTCCATGAATCCGAGCTTGGACTCCCTTTAATGTCTACCATACACATAAACAAATGAGACTACGCTAAGCCCATCACCGAGAAATATTGTATTTGCAGTTACTGCAACACTGGAGGTGGACGTCACTCATCCCGCGCTCAATATGCGTGATGGTTAAATCACCTGATTAGACCGACAATTTTGCGTGAGTTTAAACATGGAGCGAGCCTATAAAAAAGGCAAAGCCATGTCCCCTTTTCATATTATTTCGCGAGAGTAAATCAAACGGAAACAGAAAATGGCAGATGCACACAGTTACTGAGTCACTGGAACAAATAGGGTCAACGTGTGCATAATGGTTAAAATATGCGTATTTATCTATGTTTAAGTTTCGCCTAACTGTCGAACTGAACCACGTCCAGGTGGTACAGGAAGGCAGCGTGGCTGAGCGGTTTAAAGTACCAACTCGTAACCCGGAGGTCCCGAGTTCGAGTCCTCTGCCCGCCAGCCACACTGGTGTAAATAGCCTTCTGGCCAGCCATCCACATGATTTACTGTTTAACACATGACACTGAAATACCCTTCACGGGGAGTTGTCGTTAGAAAGTATTTATTTTAATCTTTTAGTATGTGCGTGTATTTGTAAGGAATATTGTGTTTGAAAAAAGCTAATAAGCAAGGAAAACGAAGAAATCAGCAGATACATACTTGGACAGTATCTGAATAATCATGTTTGCTGTGGATGCATCTAGTCCGGTCGTTGGCTCATCAAGGAACAACACACTCGGCGACGTGATCAGCTCCATCCCAATATTGGTTCGTTTACGCTCGCCTCCAGAGATTCCGCGGATCAGTTCTGTTCCTACCTACAAAAATAAAGTAAAACAAGTAACAATATAGGATAAAAAAAACTAGGCTCATCTGATCCTTGAGAGCTTCTGGTTTTCAGTTCATGTCGAAACCCTAACTCCTTTCTGAATAGAGCTAAACTTGCTTTCAGCTATCTTTATAGAAGTTGTGTGGAACACTGTTAATACATACACCAACGGAAGAGAACAAAGTGTCGGCATTAGTGATGCGTCCATACTGTAGAAGCTCGCCAAAAACTGAAAATACATGTAGATCTCAAAAAGCTGTAGTGGCCACAATAACTTTGTGATGCACTAAACAGTACCAAATATCAAGCTCCAGTAAATATTTTTCAACTTGACTGATGAAATTCTTGATCATTTATAAAACAATATATTAAATTATTTTTAAATATTAAGCAGTTCGAAAACAATGCAAGACAATGACAGAGATGAACAACCTGAAGAAGAAGAATGGGCATAAAAGTAGACTGAAGGTACATCAAATGGAACACTACTGTGATGTACATTTAGGGATTTTGTATAGTTTGAAGAATTCAAAACTTCATTAATGTTTTCCATTTGGCTTGTTGCACTTACAGTTAATGTGCTGCAAGGATTTCAAAGCAAAACAGTATTACCAAGAGAACATGAGGGGACAGAGAGGGCCACTCCTAGTCCACGCTTTGTGATACATGTATGTCATAGCCACTAAAGTTATTTATAAATTAGCTCTCAAACGAAAGTATGTTTTCCGAGACGTCCACGTAAAGGCTAACCTCGATCTGATGTGGTTAGTGCGTAAATAGCGGAGAGCGTTGGGGTAAGTTTTGTCGATGAAAGCG
>JAOEJI010856248.1:0-13834 GCA_025448255.1 Umimayanthus chanpuru
AGACTTTCACTATGGAAACTACGCAAGTGTCCAGATTAAGAAAAAATTGGATAGTTTGTTTTCAGCCAATCAAATTCCAGAAAATAGGTGATCGGCTAATGAGAGCAAAGCAAGCGTCCGCGTACGAAGGATGGCGTGACATGACACGACAGTTGCATCGCGCTATGGAGTCCATTTTCAGAAAACGCCAGAGTTTTCTCAAAAATTGCCAAATCTTTCTCGGAATTGCAGCAACACTAACCAGAATAACCAAAGCGGAAGGTTTCCTGTGCTCCAAGAAAGAAGAACCTGAACTGCAGAAAAATCACAAAGTGAACAAGAAAACATTAAAACTGAGCACAAAGATATGGTTGAATGTCTTCAACGAGAGGTGAGTGCAGCGCCGCGAAACAAATAATTTGAAGACTGATCTGGACTGTATAATTAATAAGTAAGTGCGGCGTCGTCCAATTTGGCTGTCCTCGGAATTTTTTTCATCCAATTATTTACAAATTGGACAGCATATAGTCCTATTACATATACAAATAGGGGCAGTCATAGTAATACGAGTACATGCAATGTGAAACAGTGTTAATAACGATACCTTATTTAGTGAGGATATAAACAAATAAAGTCAACAACTAAATTATATGTACTTGCTTCCAATCTGATCATCTGAGAACAAAAAATGTCAACACTAAAAATTATCGGGGAAAAAGTAATTGTCGAAAATATTATCAAGTTTTATAGTAAAATACACAAAATATTTTCAATTCTAAAACCTTTTCTAACAATTGGCACAAAGACTTAAGTTACTGGAACTTTTGAAAGAAACCGCAAAGTTAAACAGTATCATATTCAACAGGTAAAACATTTAGAGCACTTCAGAGTAACAGAGTTCACTGGGAGTTTCAAGGCTGTTGAGAGTTTGTTTCTTACAGTATTCAGTGAAACTGGGCCAGGGAAAGTCAACAGTTAATGAGGTAGGAAATCTGTTCCAAAATGAGGAAGCAAGAAACGAGAAGTATCGCTTTCCAGTATCAAGCTTAGGTTTATAACAACCTTAGTAAGCGCAGGCTGTATGATAGATGTCTCTAAGTTTTTAATGTAAAAACGGTTTGTTAAACCCACATCTTGGTTTAATCTCATTGCACGATGTGCATCGATGTAACACTCAAGTCAAGACAAACTGGAGCAAACAACGATTATCGTTTCCGGCATAATGTTATGGACAGGAACTCTTTTGGACACAAGAAACTACACAGCCATCGCTCGTTTTAGGTCAAAATGTATTAGCAACGACTGAGCCCAGTGATGCCAGCTAGACCATGTTCATATTTCTTTGTTTACCTCTATATCTATAATAATAATAATAATAATAATAATAATTATAATTATAATAACTAGCCATAATGACTTGTTAGCGAAGTGCTGCCGTGTGTTAAACCGCCGCACCAGTTGACGAGCATGCGTACACCGTACTGCTGAGTTTCGATAACTATGAATTGTGTTTGAGTAGGTTCGGACGTGCAATTTCAACCTCAGTTAAACTTGCAGGGCTATACATTTTCACGTTGGGACACGCTTTGCTCCGTAAATTAATACCAGCCGCAAAAAGACTTTTCGGCCCCGAAATGACCATATCGTGTGTCACCTCGGAAGGTGAGTTTCAGTAAAACTTGCAGGGTAGCTCACTCGGGCTCATCAGGGCACGGCAGTAGATGCTAGATTCTTAAATAATCATCGCCAAATTAAAATGTCATAGCTGTAACTCCAGATGACTTCTACATTTTGTCAGAACAGAGAAATTTTCTTGGTGCGTGTGACAGTTCAAAATTTTCAAAATTAAGTTTCGTACTATCGATCAAAACTGCTTCAGCTCAGATGAATATGGACAGAGATCCAAGTCAACAGAATTTTGGTAAATTTACGTTCAATTTACATGTAGATAACTTTTCTCGCCTATTAAAAACTTTTAGTTCGTATTATTGAAGGAATAAAACAGCGTCACACGTGTTTCTATCCCGGCAGTTTTAGAAACACGCTATGATGCAGCAGAACACGAGAAAGTGTTTCTGCTTTGCGAGTGTTCTGCCGCATCATAGCATGTTTCTGAAACTTGAGAGAAACACAAACGACGCTGTTTTAATTCATTCCTTTTTGAAAATAGTTTTCAAAATAATAACAATTGAATCGTCCATTTTAGAGATACAAACTCTCCACCAAAATTTTCACTTTTTTCGTGATGTCATTCATGATTTCTATCCAGATTTAGAAAATGATCCTTAGCCAATCAGAGCCCGCGTTTTACTGAATCTATTTTCTAATGTAAAATATTAAAATATGGTCATCATGGCAACTTACTGCATCAGAGGCAACACTAGTCAGGCGTTGCCTCAGTGACTGCTGGTGCCGAGTCTCTCTCCGTATGTTTTCATCTACGATAGCCTGCACAAAACACGTTGTTAGTTACCCATCATGACATGACAAACTAGAGCCAAACTCACATTTAACAGACAAATAATGGTAATTGAATTAAGTCTGAAATCATACGTGCGATTTCAAAATTGAACGAGCACGAAACACGACTTTGATTTGAAGTCACAAACTTGCATGATTTTAGACCTAAATTGCACGACACGAAGTTCAGTTACCAATTAATTATATCCGTTTTGAAATCAACTGAGATAGTTAAACCGTATCATCCATTTTTTTTAATAGTTTCCAGAAGCACATGTAAAAGCTGCCTTGTGCATCCCTTTCTTGATGTGCTGTGATTGGCTGTTTCAGTTTCTCTGGTTTGTGATTGGTTGTTCAAAACCGTACAAACGTTCAAAACTAAAAACAGTGCAGTTAATTCTGTAATCACTGCTGTTGGGAACCAATAAGATTACAGTAACCACGTGTGATTGAAAAATGGATATAATTAATTATAATATATTGCTTACCTCAGCTTGGTCCAGCAGAGGCTTTAGTTTGGCTCTGATGGCACGTTCTGCTTCCGAGACCAGTCTTTGTGGCATGTCCATATCACGCCTTAAAAGATTTGTAAGCAGAACCAAACTTTTAAGCAATAAATACTGTTTTAATATTCCAGACTCGTTCTCAGGTGTCCCAATAAGGGCCGCGCAGGGTCTAATTTCAGTGTTTTCTCTCCCATGACTTCACACGAAAGGTATCGCTCGAAATAAGAAAAACAAAAACACTGGAAAAGGTAAGATAACCTTGCAAGATAATTTCTTCTGTGAGGTTGGTATCAATGTGTGGAGTTTCAAGCTGTTCTTACATGTAAGCATGGGCAGAGGAAAAGGGTTTGAAATATGAATATTGAGGAAAGCTCAAGACTTTCAAGACAGAGATATTTTAACACTGAAACGGTCAGCTGAAGATCAACCATCGTGGCCAAGCACTCTCCACGCCAAAACCTTTGTCGATTATGCAGATTACTGAATGTAGCCTATCTGATCTAGATTCAAATACATGTCTACTGCACCCAAACTTTAATTTAAGTTTACGTCATCATGTGTCACTTTCCAATACGACTGCATCACAGTACTTAAGACACAATAGTTACCTGGTCTCTCTTCTACGATAGTGAGCAGCATCACACAGTTCGTCCAGCTCTCGCAACTACAACAACGGAAATATGAAGACTAAAACTTAATATACTGGCTTTTCTACATTGGCGAGTTAAGTTGATGTGTGGCTCGATCAATAAAGTTTGATTCATGGAATGGTTTTCACTGAAAGGTTCTATTTTTAATTGCAAAGCTTACTTTCACATTTAATTCTTATTGTATGGCAAAGATACCCCGCGCACTCTGATTTTGTTCTTAAAAGCGGTCTGGACCCCCGTACTGCCCAAGGGCAAAACGGGTTAGTGCTAATAACCTACACGCGTGCATAACCGCATGTGCAAAGTAAAGAACTTCCACCTGCACTGTGTTATTGTCGTTTTTAGACAAAAAGGCCATATAATAGAATACTTACTAGAAGTATAAATCACAGATCAGTGTAGTGTGTTCGATATCTTTAAAAAAAAGCTGAGAAATTAACTGTAGGGATAGAACTAGAAGCTGGATTTTTTTTTTCACTAGATAACTGGAATAGTAGCATTTGGTGTGCTAGTCCGCCTTCATTTTCCCCACTGTTCTTTAATACCGTTCTTTACAATAGCAGTAAGGCTAACAGCGTTGAAACTCATCAGATGAGTGATTCAACTGAAATACTGCACCAGAGCACCGCCATCGTTTTAGTATTTTGCAATATTATATATTTAATCGGTTAAAACCTCGCACCACACAAAGTAATATTTTGATAACCTTTAACACCTCAAAATATTGTAGTGAGCTGCTCTGGTTAGAAATTAACTTAGAGTCAGACAGTAGTTACCCTTCTCTCAGTTTCTCTGTCCAGCCAGTGCTGCCTGCAAAACAATGAATAAAAAATCTTGTGAGCCCTACGTGTGTACAGTATGCCGATATCATCATGAACTTATCTAATACATATTTATTCATACCTAAAAATACGGAGATAAAGGGAAAATAAACACATTACAGTCAACCGAAGTGACGTGACAACTGTATTCACAAGATTGTAGTTTTCAAGCATGTAGTAAAGTTTTAGGCAAAACATCAAGACTTACTTGAGGATTTTCAAGATGGCAGCAAGTGGGCGGGTCTCCATGATTCAAAAGTCATTTATTCCCTTCCAAACGCTCAGATTAAAAACCCATGAAAGACAAAGTATTTCTAACATAATGTCCATTCCAAATATCAAAATAATGCATACAAAAGATGTTTCAACTGCAAGTTAGAGCTTTTCCAGTTTCTTCACCGACAGCTAGTAGCAGAGGGTTGGAGGTTTAATTCAAGTTTTTGAGCTTTCCATCTGCAATTTTGAAATCTACAGCGAAATTTTCCTGATTACGGTTCTCACGTCACTTTCGTTGACTGTAATGGAGGGTATACTACTTTGAGACAATTGGTAAAGGTTAAAGACCCAGAGGAATTCAACTTACAACAGGAACCGAAAATCAGCCTCAGTTGAACTTTATTTGTTGACGAGGCACAATCAATCAACTTGTAAGTGGATTCAGTATGACGTAATTGTTTATATTATGCCTCATTAGCATAAATGAATAGACCATAAATTTCGAAGATTCAAACAAAAAAGTCAGTAAATCAAAACGCATGGCACAAGTAGTACTTACTTAGATTGGAGTCCGATATTCTTGAAGAAATGTGTATTTGAAAACGTCGTCGAAGTTATAGCGAATCGTACAAGCCGCAAAATCTCTGATAAAATTGAAAGTTTTTGAACACCCATTTCTCCAAACTTTTCGATATATTAAACTCAAATTTGCAGCGAGTACCAAATGTGTCATGCTCTATTGAGGTATAGGCTCGTTTTGCTTGAAGCTTGAAGTTGAATTTATGTTGTATTATGATAATGAGTCAAGGTGTTACAAATAATGATGTCATCAGAATCCGGCTATACAGTACCTTGCAATTTCCCTTTCCACGAGCTCCTTGTCCAAAGGTCGCAGCCTTCGAGGACTTCTCATCTAAAGATCAAGTATTCAATGATAACTGAACTCACAAGCACTGTGCCATGGAAGGAAGTCTCATTTTAAGGCCGCTGGGGTACAATACAGCAAAACCTAGTAGTATAGAACGGTTTTCATTTGACCTAAAATCAAAACACAACACCAAATGAACATGTTCCAAAATCCAATGAGACGGCACGCACATTCACAGAGTGCTCGCAGAACCAATCAAAACTTCAGAAACTTGGTTTAAGTTCGGTTGGCCTGTTCTTGTTTCAACGTCAAATGGAAACCGCTCTATCTATGGAAAATCTAGGGTGTTTAGTTTATATACTAAGGTACTTAAGAACTTTGAAAGGACAAAGTGGAAAACACGTATAGCACTGCTTCAGGGGCGGAAGAGATTATGTACCATCTGAGTAAAACCAACCTGCTGTTCCAAATTCCTGCGAGGTGATCTATGAGGGGAATACCGCATTTCTCCTGGTGAAACTTGCCGTACATGCGCAGGGCCATTCCCGACTGGTGTCCGTGGGGGAGTAGCAAGTGGTTCCACTGCTAAAGGGGCTCTCGGAGGTGATACAGGAGGAGCCTTCTTTAGTTTTGAGGACACCGTGTCCTGAGCAAAGTGCGCTGCATTCACGTTGACTGGCTTGATTCTTTGCAGTGCAGCCTGGGCTTTCTGTCGTTTGACCTACAGGAGTTAGACAGAAACACTTGAATGGGTGTTTTATACTAGAGACGAATAAAGTGGGTTTTCTAGGGTTCCAGATGATTTTTAGCCCGTGCCTATGTATGTACACGTAAGATTTTTTCTCTTTCTTCGTGTGGGCCCATTTCCTTTCTAGGGCTAACGCTCAGTTGGTATTGTTTGAGATATTTATTATCCAAACAAACTGCCATACAATAGACCATTGCAGGGTTTCCATCGCCATCTTGGATGTGGGGCAGTCGTGGCAAAAATTACAGCAAATGTATGAGATATTGTTCAACTTTCAACGCCGATATCTCCGCAATTATACATCAGATTTGGACAAAAAGATGTCTTTTAAAAGGTATTAACATGGAGATTACAACGTCAAAATAGAAAGAATAGGCTAAGGCTAAAACGTTCGCCAGTAATCAAAACTTCAAAACTCCACACAAAACCTTGAATCAAAACTTTAAGATTTGTATGGAGTTTTAAAATATTAATTACGATGGTTGTATAGCCTTAAATTCTTCTTGTTGTTTTGAAGATATAATTTCCATACCATTATCTTTTCAAAGACACATTTTTCGTCAAAATCCGACGTGTAATTGCGGTATTAAAAGGGTCGATAGTTGGAGAACTTTCCATACATTTGCTGTAATTTTTGCCGCGACTGCCCCACATCCAAGATGGCGACGGAAACCGTGCAATGGTCTAGATATTGTTCGTGTAACTTCATGGCCTTGAATAATAGGTACAAGTGTTGATTCTTTACTATGTCTGATTGTTCTTCATGCAATACAGTGTACCTGATACAAACACAGAACACTAGATTATCCACGAGTTTCTAATAAAACACTACAAATATACGTAAGTATTTTTTTAATGTATCTGTCTACAAAATATGTACATAAACTGTGGTTGCACTTGCAGTAATTCTCAGCAGTAGATGCCTATCACGTTTACAAACTAAGTGTATTATATATTAACAAACATGCTGCTGACCTGAAGTCTTGACGGTAGCAGTACGGATCTCTTGGGAGGTTGCTGTGGTAATCTTTGTTGACCGTGCGTTTGGGCCCTTTCTTTTAACTGTTGAAATATTTTTTCATTCTGGATCACAGTCAAACAGTCTGCTATATTTTGAAATGTTCTGTTACATGTTAAAGCAATTTATTACATGGCAAAGATACACTGCACTCTGATTGGTTCTTGAGTAGGTATCGATCTCCCGTAATCCCCACAGGCATTGCTGACTATTGTTAATGACCTACGCGCACGCAGAAGCGGTGTGTGAAGTAAGGAATATCCACCTGCACGGTGCTACTGTCGTTTTTAGAAAAAAATGCCATATAATAAAATACTTATTAGCCTCAAACATTTGGTCTTTACGGGAATACCAGGCTTCACCCTTGACGCACTGACTTTGCTATCGCTTAATCAATATAGCAAGGCCTCGGTTTGATATTTCCCTACAGATCTCACTCTTGGTTAATAAGTACATAATAAGTACATGTACATGTAGTTAGACCCCCCCCCCCCCCAACCGACCACTCAGACGTTTCTCTAAAATTTTACACAAGAATTTCCCAGGCCCTCTTTTTTCTCTCCCCCTTTCTTAGCACTTTAAACAATGCCCTGTGACTTCCTTACTGCAAAACAAATTTCCTGAAATTTTCGACATCAGTTATTAACTTGTTTTTAAAAAGAAATACTCGCAATTGCAAAGGCATCACATGTTTAAGAGTACATAGCAAGATGAATTGAATTAATTAACTAATTCAGAAAAAGGTCAGACATGAAACACATTTGCTCAAGAGAAAAGGTTCTAGTTGGTAGAGTCTAGTGAAGGGCCTGACTAGTTGCCAACAATATCCAAACGTTAAATTGCTTCTCTGACAAATTTGCAAACTATGGTTCCTATTAAGAACATCAAACATGTAGATACATGTACTAAATTAATACAAATTTTATTTACAAGTAATGAAATCACACACATGTATTTGTTGTCAACACGGACTGGATGTTCATAATTCAGTAAATTGTACATTGATAAGAGTGAAAGTCCATACATCCAGTTTAAACCAGAATTTTGAAAGGAATCTATATGAGCTGGAGGGAAAAACTAAAGTTGGAATGGGGAGGGGTGGAGGAGAGGCTTTTCAACATATCATTGTCCTACTATGATATATGATTGACTATCTTACGTTAACAGCAGATAGGTGGGTGGGTGTCTGTCTAGCCCTCATCAGTGCCGCCAATCCTGCCTTCAATATGGCGTCTCTCTCAGGTGTTGGGTCAGGGGAACCAAGCTCTTGTTTCAATTTAAGAAAATAAATATATTTAGTGTGATGACTGACACACAAGAAGACCTGTTATGAAAAGTACTGCACACTGACAACATTGGATTACTACTGTGGAAATGATGAACACTGTGATTGTGCTTAATTCAGTACATGTGTAGTCCTGAGGTTAGCACAGTTGGAAGTCCCGGGTTCAGTTCCCAGCCTGATCGAGGATTAAACTTTGAGCCACTTGCTTTTGCCACAACATCTGTGGTTACGGACATTAAGCCATTGGTCTAGGGCTCTATATTCGATCAGGCAACTTTAAAGAGCCAATGCACTTCTTGATAAGATTAGGGTAACGGTGTTGTGGCCTTTTAACTGAGGGCATCAGTTAAAATCATTGTGAACGGCTGATAGCAGTCTGGCTAAAACCCTCAACTATTGAGCCAATGATGTATTTGTTGTTGGTTGTTAACAAGTCGCTGAAAGGCCCCACGAGGAGCACCTAAAATATATTGCATCAGATTAAAGAAATGCTGGTACTAGTGGAAGTTTATTATCACAGCACTTTCAGGAAGTACTTGACTAGAGCTCCATTTGATCCAGCTGGCTGGGTAGAGAAAGTTTACAAATAATCGGTAACTTGAGAGATATTTAAGTTCTTCTCCATTAAAAAAATGAAGAAAAGTAAAGCTGTCTAGCTAGTCGCTGCTTCAAAGTACAGCAGCATAGGTCACGAGATCAAACTGAAAGCATTTGGTGGCGCCTCTGGCAGCCACCCTACAGTCCACACATGACTTCGTACCACAGCTCCAAAAACGGGGATCATTACTACACTCTTTTCGAGAAGTATCTGAGTTTTTTAAGTCCCTTGGATATCACTTACGGCTTAATGTCCTTGTCCACGTTTAGGGCTAGATAAATCGTGAGAACGGCATTTTATTCAAAATACTACACTTGGATCCCGACAATTCGAAGTCCAAGGGGAAAGAAAAATGGTTCGAATTAACGGGGGTTCGACTTAACGAGGTAAAAATCAGTAGTAAAGCATTCCAAGGGAAATGAATATTGCTTCGAATTAGCAGGGACTTCGAAATATCAGAGTTCGAATTATCGGGGTCCAACTGAAATATATGTACTTTTGTAGAGAGACCATGGTGATCTTCTTCTAAAACAATAAGAAATCTTGCCATTGTTTTCTACACGTTTGCGTGATGGCCAGCTCTTCACTTCACTTCACTTATATGCAACACACCGATATACATCACACAGTGCATCTAAATGTTAACTAATATTCAGTTCAAAACTTGAATTTCTTAATCTCAGCCTCGAACGCGTTTGCATTGTCGCTGAAGTATACAATTGATTGTGACAAACCGTTCCAGGCAGTAATGGCACGCGGAATGAAGCTATGCTTAAGTACATTCGTACGAGAAAATGCTAGAATAAAGTACTTGGAGTGCATGTGTCCGGTTGTACGTGTAGGCATGGACAAATGTTGCAAGGGAAGAGCTGATAGGGAGAGTAGAACTTTGCTTAAAGTACATCAGTGTATTAGCTGCTCCGCGCTTCTTCAGTGCAGACTGCCCTCAGGGGGGGGGGGGGGAGGGGTGTTACTCCCATACATAAGGTAAATGGGGACGTGCCGCCCTTCACGTTATAGTTTTTTCCGCTCACAAACTGGGTCTCAAATTCAAAGATTTTCAATGATTTTTTATAAACAGGGTCCAAAATTCACGCATTTTGACGAAAAAACGAGTGTAATTTGACCTGAAAATCATAAACATGATTTTCACGAACTTTTTATCATAAACTGGGTCAGGGTTTTACATGTATGTTCCGGGTGGCACCTCGGAGGATTGCCAGCCCAGGTCAGGCAGGTGGTGTGTTATCCAGCCAGGTTCAAAGTTATAGTAGTCTGAAGTCACAAAACGAACTGCCCTCCTCTGTACTTTCTCAATCTCGTTACTTAGGTTTGCTGTCGCGGATCCCATATTATGCTGGCGTATTCTAGCATTGGTCTCATAAGCCCATTATATGCCGCTTCCTTGATTTGTTGGTCACAGAAGGATAGAGTTCGTCTCAGCAAACCAAGAACTTTGTTCGATCCCAAGCCAGCAATGTGTTTTGTTCCATCTTAAGTCATGAGAGACTGTGGCCCCCAGATACTTTATTTCCTTCACGGAGTAAAGCGCAACGCCCTGGACATGATATAAGTAGGGGATATTCTTGTGGGTCTTCCTCGAGATGCAGACTGTTCTGCACTTACTTGGTTCGAATTTCAAACACCATTGGTTTGCCCAGGACACGCGAGGTTTGAAATGTCGCGCTGTAGGATCTGACAATCTTTCTGTGAACGGATTGTTCGATAGCATATACAGTCATCAGCGAATATGCGGATTTCTGAGCTCACAACTTTGGTGATGTTGTTGATGAACAAATTAAATAAGAGTGGTTCCAAAACAGTGCCCTGGGGAACACCCAGTGTTACATGGGCCCACTGTGGACCTTCCGAAAGGCATGCTGACGGTCAGTGAGTATATCGTGTGTATCTAGGTGGGCCATGAGATTCGAGCAAACAATATGTTCCAGTATCTTGCACACAATACTAGTAAGAGAAACAGGTCACTCTCTAGTTGATCGCGAAAGATCTGTCGCCTATCTTGTAAATCGGGCAAATATTAGCAATGCGACAGTCCGCTCAACTTTGTCTTACTGACGATGCACTCATAGAAAAGGCTACATTGTAGCTTGTGTTGTTTACAATTGTTAAATATACAAGTTATGTACTACCGTATTTTTAAGCCGACTCTTAAGTCTGTGATGCTGTTTAAATTTTAGTTACAGTACCTGCAGCTGGAGGTTTCAAGTTGGCTCGTCTTGTGGGCACATCTCTCTCTGGTTTATCCTTTGATGGTGACATATTTGACAGCAATCTGTCGCCCTCTGAGTGATGTACAGCTGTTGAAGACTACCAACAAAGCAACTCACAATTTAATACAAGTATGGTGCAACCCAGTGTTATTTTGGTTTTGGACCACTGTTTATTATTACACGTACTCGTTGAACCTTGCACTACACTGACTGGTTGCTCACAGCCAGTCCAACACTTGCAGATAATGGTCAACAACTTTAGAATACAGTACATTGTAGGCCCAGAGACAAAATGAGTGCCAAAGGCCTGCACACTTAAACTTTTTAGGAGGTAGGGGTCCATAATTCAACCAGAGCCATGCTTTTAAACATAAATCACATGTCATTTGAGTTACAATTCATGGTACAGTGGAACCCCGATATAACGATCTTCGATATAACGATATTCTTGATAGAACGATGAAAATTCTATGTCCTGGCAAAAGTTACAGTAAAATGTAAGGGACAGAACCCCGATGTACGTGATCTTCGATATAACGATAACCCTGATATAACGATGTGAATCTGGCGGAATCTGGCGCACCAAACGTAAAAATGTTCCCGATATAACGATATTACTAGTTCATACTCTCCAAAGTGATAATACAAGATATAAACAACAAAGATTTATTGATTTATGCAGTAATCGATTATTATTCAACTATTCTGTCAACAGCTCTTTATGACGATATACGAGTTCTAAGCCGCCTCTTTATCCACTTTTGACTTTGTCCTTTTTAGCTTTCTCCTCCTTGCCAGTCAATATTTCCTGATATAACGATATTTTCAGCTATTTTACAGCCATATCGTTGTATCGGGAGTTTCGATATAACGATACCCCGATATAACGATATAATTTACTGCTCCCTTGGTGTATCGCTGTATCAGGGTTCCACTGTACAAATAACAATTATTGACATTTACTTATTACTATAATTGTTGTTATTATTATTATTATTATTACTGATTGAAATTATAGTAACAATTATATCAATTTTGTACGCTTCATGGTGCGCATCTCGTCTGACAGAATCATATATACATGTACAGTTTATGACTCGTGAATTCATTACTTCTTTTTCTTTTCTCTCCTCCAGTTTAACCTGTTGACCCAAAATCCCATAAACCAACTAATTAAGTTGGTGTAGCCTAATAAAAACAAATTTTCATTAAGAGTAATAACAATAGTAACAAGTAGTTTTATTACTATTATATTATTACTATTGTTCCACGAATTATCTCATGTAATTGTACATGTATATTGACTAGATGCTACGTGTACTGAAATTATTTCTGTCCATGACTCACAAGGAAATGAAACAACAGTAAATGTGAGACACCTAAATGTGTTGGCAATTGAAAGTACCTTGCCAGACCTGACACCCAGTAAATCATCTGGTAAGCTGTTTTCTCCACCAATCTGCAGCTGAGCGGAGAGTAGCGATAGCTGTCTAATCAGTAACGACAGCTCTTGGTACATGGGTGGTAAGCCATGGCTGATCTTTGGCTGCAACGGGGCATGGCTGATAAATGACTGGAGAGCACGCACTGCCCCTCGATGAGCTGCGGCAAGTCTGCTCAGAGTCTGGGACTGGAAAAGTAGAAAAACAAGTTTACCGCAATGTAAGCTCTGCATCATAAAACAAACTTTAGCTACTGCTATACATATATTCAGTTTCATTAGTAACTGCTATGCCATAGCATAACACTGTTAGTACATTAATTTAAAACAGTAACTTGAAATCTAAAAAAAATAAATGTATTCATACATTTAGACTACACTGTACTGTACATGACTGTACAGTCACGTATTTTAAGGAATTACTGATAGAATAAAATAATTGAAAATAATTAACTTCATAAATTTTTTACTCTTTTCAAGTTGGTTCCACTGGATTGCAAATAAAACCAATTGCAGAAAGAACATATACAAGTAAATAATATTATGTACACGTGTGATAATCATTATCACATTTTCCTTCTTGAACACAAATAGTTACATAACCATCAATTGCTTTTTACCAAAGTTGCCACGTTCCTTTTCAGAGTTGACCAGCTAGACTGGACTGACCACTCAAATGAAAAGCACCAATTAAGACACACAAGTGCAAGGTATAAGTTAAATGTTTTAGGGTCATAAATTTGTGACACAGTGGTCACTCACCTTGAGCCCTGGGATAACATCTGCTCAATATTGACATTGTTCTTTAAATGAACCGAGTTACTTGTAACTGTCTTGTGTATATACAATTATCATGTACCTTCTTTGTATGCTTGATATGTCTTCCCTTCCTGTTAATCTCATCTTCTAATTCTTTTACCTACAAAGAACAATTATATTAAGGTTACTGTTCAGTTTGAGCGGTGTTTTCGGTTAATGGAGCATATCTCTGTTATTTCGTGACGTAACCCTAT
>JAOEJI010857359.1:0-21824 GCA_025448255.1 Umimayanthus chanpuru
TCCATGCCCCTCAATGATTTCCATAAAATAGTTATTTTTAGAATTTTAGAACCTGAATCCAAATTTTAGGCTAAATAGGTTCTTACTTAGAGGCGGCATAACTGGTAGATTTTAGCCTAACAGGTTCTTAAAATTTAGGTTCTTACTCGTGGGGATTTACTGTATTACCTTCATGCGCAGAAGAGCTGCGCACTACAAAACAGGGGAATGACCTTAAGCTTGTTCTGCGACACCAACTTGACTGTAATGGAAGTTAGTCGGGTTTCACGTTCAAGTAGTTCTACCAGCTGGTAGAACGGCAGCCTGCTTTTCCCCCAGCCCGTCGGTTTAGTGCATGGTGCCAACCTTAAATGTCGTTGTTGGTCCTGATGGGTTGCCGGTAGACACGCCAGTTAACCGGAGGGAAGGTGTTGCTCTCAACCCACTGTTGTTGTATGTAATCAACCAGCGTTTGGAGAGGTGCAGTTTGTACCTGGTCTTTAAGCCGGTGGAACATGGGAACGATTTCGCCTGACGGCAGGAAGGGCAGAGCCATCAACTTGCGGGTGTACTTGTGCACGCTGTCATCCCTGATGTATGCTGCCTGGAGCCCCAGGTCTTGCACCTGTGTTGCAAGTGTTAAGGCAAGATCAATTTGATTACACGCTTTTTTTATAGTACATTTTGGCGGAATCTCGTTCTTCTTGAGTTTTTGCAAAATTTGACACTGAATTTCCACAGCACGTTTTTTTTTTATTGCCATCAATACACTTCGGTATTATCATAAAACATGTGCGGTACAGTTTCAATTTTCTTCACTGCTCACGCAAAAAGTTATTCTCATATAAGAAAGCGTGTACTAAAAGCAAACGTCATTTTCACGAAGTAGAGCTTGTAAAAACTGATCAGCAAAGCTGGAAAACGTGCAACACAATTTCTGAAGCATGTACAGGCGCTAAAGTGTCTAAATATGTGAACAATAGTTAACCAAGTTTGCAGCCCAAGCTGAGAGTTGCCACAGCTCCGGCAGAGCGATATATCAATTTCGGAAAGTGCCATTCAAAACTGTTATTAAATTGGCTCTATCCCACATCGCTCTACCTTACTTTTACTTAGATTCTAACTCTTAGCTTGGCCCGCCAGTGTATTAACGAGCTGATGATTGTATGTATAACTAACCTTCCTCCACAGGGCTTGGGTCCAATGGAATACACAACCTCTGATCTCAACATTGGGCAGCACCTCTCTCACAACTTTCCAGATGACGGTTTCGAAATCTAGAGTTATCTGCTTTACCAACGGGTTGTGTGGCAACATATCCACAAGCGCACTGAGTACCTTTAGAAACACAATAACCACCAATTATATTACACCCCCTACTCAGTCATCCCATCCAATCTTTAACTGTGTAATACCGCGTGTGCATTAATTGATTCAGATAATAAATGACACTTGAAGTTACCTTTAAAATAGCTGGAAAAAAAGCTTGTCAAACACACGGGAAAACGCTAACAAATGACGACATTTAACTTTGATTTTCCACCTACAGGAATGCTCTTATTGCTTCAAACATCGAACAATAACTAAAAGTAAAAAAACATGAAAAGTACTATCAGATGAAAAAAGTCATTTTTATAAACATTTTTATAATAAATAGGAAAATACCTTCTTGTAGTCCTTTGTCTTCTTCGAGGACATTAGGACGTACATGAGCGGAACTTGCTTTGCACAATCGCCGGAGCAGACGAACGTGTTTATCGTGACGAGCTGTTTAAATGGTTCACGCACAAGCTTGAACGTACCATCCAGATACCAGGACTTGGCTTGGGCCAAGATTCCTAGATGTTCTGGTTTGGCGAATATTAAATGTCTCCTGTTCTTCACTTTCACATCTGCTCGGAAGAACCCATCCGGTACATTATCTTCATCCAGCGAGAAGTCAAGGTCTCTGGGTTCTTCTGGGCACAATTTCTGCCTGAGACGGTTGGCTGCTCTCGCGATATTAACGGGCATAGGCAGGGCTGGATATGGTTTGTCTGGGATTTCGTTTAGCATTACCTTCAGAAGTAACAATAGCAACAAGATATAGTTGACCTCCATTACCAACCATTTCAGCTTTTACATGTAATACACGCTTTTTTATAACAACAATTTTATAAGAACGAGGTTCATTTTGCCTAAAATTTAAGTACAGTTGAGGCTCAGATTCAAACGGAACTGACAGTTTTTTGAAAAACAAAACACTGACTGAGCAGAAAAGAAAATCAAAACTGTGCCGCACTTGTTTTTGAAAACTGAACTATGTATAATTGATATGACAGCGTGTATCTGGCATGCACATGCAAGAATAAAATAAAAAGAGATAAATAACCACACATGTTTTTATAAAAAAAAACCCAATTTTATAAGAAGTTAAATGATTCTTATAACAATAAAAGCGTGTATTTATTTGTGCTTTTTCGTCCTTTAAATAAGAGATTTAAATGGTTGACCTTGGCAAGATAATATAACATGTACCTATACATAAAATAATTCTTATTTAATAATGAAATCATATTCAAACATTTAAGAAAGCAATCGATTTGAAAAAAATACATGTACAATTACTGTGTAAAAGACTGAAAGACCAAAAATACCTCTTCCACTATTGCTGAAGCTGGTCTAAATTTATCCTCCTTCGCCCTTTCTTTCACCATCTTGACAATGTTCGTCGCAGCAAGGGTGCCCACATTGGCTGTGTGGTTGTGGACATTCGTGCAAGAGTTGAATAAGCCGTCCCGCTCTGTCACGATTGCCTTGCAGGGATTACCATTTGGGAAGACACTACACTGCCAGTAAGTGGCATAAGCTCGTTTCGATTTGATGTTGTATGTGAAGCCGAGACTATCAACCAGTCTTTTCTGTCCCCACTTCGACCCCCCTTGATCACTGTGAAACTGACTACTGCAGACTCAACAGAAACATTGCCGATGGAACTATCCTCGATCGTCGATTCATTGAGGGATTGTACTGTTGGAAAAGATATGTTTTTCTAAAGATATGTTTTTGTAAATATGTTTATGTTTTTATAAGAATAATTTCAATAGAACACGATAAACTACCAAACTGTTAAGGTTACCGTTCACATTGGAATGGATCAAAATTTCAAAATTGAGATTTCGACAATGCAAAGTATCAATTTCATAAGCTTTCCACTGATATATAGGTTTGTGGGTTTCCGATACGTATTAACGGAGTTACATACGAAAAACTGAAAACACCGCTCAAGGTGAACGGTAACCTTAAAAAGCTTAAGGAAGTAAACTTTGCTCAACCGGACAGTCATTAACTTAACTGAAACATGCAATTCCTTTTTGTGCTTTTGATATAAAGCGCTATATTTGAAAGCATTTTTACCGGATTGTCCTTACGTTGTTCTTAGTTTTGCGCCAAATTTGAGCCAATTTATTTCTCTTAGATTGCCTTAGCTTTTATTGCCTACCCCTATTTACTAATTGCTGCCAAGCAAAGCATTTATCATCATTGTTTCGATTTTTGTACATGCATTTAAATGGATAGTTAGAAAACGATGCTTTCACATTGATGGACGATTTGTGTTGCTCTTTGATTGAATATGCACTGTGGAGCTGTAATATCATATGCCATACTTTGCTTGGGTATAATAAAACCGATGCGTTTACTGAACTTTGAAACTGAAATACTGCTGAAATTAACTGCCATTGTGAGTGCAATAAAACATTTACTTTAATGTAGACTTTGTTTACTACTGTCAATATATATGGCACAATAGTCGATAGACAGTAGTTAATACATATGGAGCATGTTGTGTTCCCACAATACCAACATATACTGTTTCAGTAAGTTGGCATTACACTGGAATGAGTGCAGTTTTTTTAAATACAAGTTTGTGCTCTGGCATAAGGGTATTAAAGTCTCGGCAACACTAAACTTGCCCATGGTAACTTCTAGTTATAAATAGTACTTCTAGTTTATCAGCTCGATTAGCTCTAAAGTTTTTCTGAGTAACCTTTACCTAAAGAATGTTACTTATTCAATATCATGTAAATCTTTTTTGATACATATATATGGTAATAAAGTCTTGTTGTTGAAAAAAAAATCTTAGAAAAGAAGACAATGCAATTAGAGTCGGATAGCGACTTATTGTTTAGCATTTATTATTTTGTCATTTCACTCATCCGAACATTTATTAACTTAATTTAAACATGCATTTTCATCCTTTTTTGTGTTTTTTGTGAAAAGAAAATTAAATTTCCGCAAATGAGGTACAACAATAGCATTTTATATTCATTAGCATTGTATTCGTTTGAAACGGGCCTAAGTCAAGAAAACGTGTGTACATGGTGATTATGTTAACGTAACAATAAACAAAGAAGTTAACAGGAATCAACACATATGAACCAACATAAACAGTAGGAGGGTCGTTCACATTAAAGAATCTTGTTCACCTTATTGTTTTACCGAATATTCGGATAGTGTAGTGCAGTGGATGAAAACAATAACAAAACCATGCCCAGGTGAAAAGGTTTCTTTAAATCATTACCATTACAGTTACAATAACAAGTCCGGTGCTTTAAATCTTAATACCTCCTAACGTCCCTAACGTCACTTTAACATGTTGTCTATATAAATCACTGGCAAGGAAGCATTCAACACGTTACAAACTTTTTGTGAATACAAAGTTGCAACATACCTTGGTCGCTTTCTTCGTCACCATTGCTGAGGAACGTTGGGGTGTTGTCATTCTCCGGTTCTTGGACTACAGGCTCGGATTCAAGCTCTGACAATCGGGTACTTTCAAACAGTAGAACACAGGCTGCACAGCACCACTCCAAGTCTTCCTCCTCTCGTACTGCCTTCCGGTAGACTTCGCGGGATATCCCTGTTAGTAAAGAAAAATGTTATTTTAAGTTGTGAACGCAAACGCAATCTTAATTTTTTCTAGTTTTATCATTTATCTGGTGTTGTAAGGAACCATTTTGAGAGATTTGGCAAGATTTGATTTTGTCTCAAAATCCAATACTTTTCCCGTTGCTAGACCCATCACAGCTCCCTGGCCAGTGTTTGAGTTATGACCTTTCCCACGTTTTGCCAACCCATGTCATAAGAACATGTTCAATGTCTAAGAATTCGAGACAACTGTTTTTGGTAACTGTTTTCACAACTTTTCCAACTTCCCTTTCCTGAGTTTTGAAAGTTAATTGGTTTAATGGGAGGACATTTAAGGTTGACAAAAAATTATTCAAGTGAGTGCTTCCAATTCCAGTATGGAGACAACCTAGGACTGCTCGCGAATTAATATCAAAAACATCTGGTCCCCTCTTGCCAGAGCTGTGCTGTGCTGTGTGTATTTTGTTGTCCAAACCACAGACATGGCACTTGACGGTTAGTTGACTGACTAGTCCTTGTGAATTTTCATCAGTGGTGTTTACCACAGACAGGGGGCCTACAGGGAAATGTTTCCTTGTTAAATTTGCAGCTTTTGGCCAAAAGGGACTTTTTGGGGTCTGAAAGAGGCAGGGATTTTTTGGGTCACAGGGATCTTTTTGGTATTGTACTTTTCATCAGCTCAAATCAACTATAACATAAGAACTATTTACTGCTGGTGTGGGATTTTTTGGAAAAATTGTTATGTTGGGATTTTCTTGGATATAAAATATGAACCTCTGTCAGACACCCCCCCCCATCAAAATATCTCAGTGGTGTCTCCTAAACTTCATAAATAAAAAGTAAATAATTAATAATAGCAAATACAAGATTATTATTTTGCAAAACTGTTCCATTGGTCCGTCGGGGTATTTCCCCTTCACAATGAAGTGAAAAGAAAAGAGAAATGCAGCTACTGCCTTGGAGATTGTAATACAACAGAAAATTTTGTTACCAACTGTTCTCTGTCATAGCACATATAAAACTGTAACAGTACAAGAAAAATAAAATGAAGTTCAGGTTTGTTGTACCTGAGATTTCTGTAGCCCATTTTTCAACACGTCGAGGTCTATCAGCCTTGTCCCATGAGGGCTGTTTGCAGCTTGCTGTGCTGCCTTCTGTTGTAGTATGTTCAAAGGATGGAAAAATTATTTTGAGTAAAAATTGTAACCTAATTTAAATAATTTGATTGGTTGCCATTTTATTTATTTTGCATTTCTACTACATTTGACTTGCCTCCATAGCTCTGGTACATCTTTTAGGAGGTGGCATATTTTCTTCATTCGCTTCCTCTTGCAAATTGAGTTGCCTTTTGGAATTCCACAGTCGAAGTCCCCACATTTTCGCTGCAGCAACACATTGTGTTGGGCTTTTTTCAATGAAACTTTTAAACTGCCCGTTAAAGCCACGGATGTTGTGACGGGAAGTAGAAGCCATTTTGAACACAAAGATACAAGCTTAGCTTATCGTCCTACGACTATGAGCTCTTGGCAAATTAAAATCGAGATAGTTTCTGGCTACTCGAGTGATGAGGGAAAATTGAGATTTTTTAGCAACAGCCAACACTACGCTTATTGTAGGCCAGCCAACCTTGGAAACGTCTGTAAAAAATGGCTGTTTGGTCACTGTTGAAAGAGAGAAAGTTTCTTGAAAATGTATCAAGAATTGAAAAGGAACGCGGCTGATAACCTGCCGGTGGCCATGTTTGTTTTCCTTTGGGGTTCAAAAATCTCTCTCGCGCACGTGAGCGTTCATCATTTTCCTACCCAAGCCACCATGGTCGTAAAACCATATCGAGCCACCTTAAATTGGAATGGTTGAGTTCGTTCGTGGTCAAGTTTATTAATGCTGGATGCACTCGTGTTCCTTCCTCTGACACTTTTTCTAATTCAATGTATCCTTTATCTAACATGTCTCGAACACTTGAAAAGTAATATAACTAAACGTGGCAATCCTTCAAAATGATGACTTTTCTAACACATTTTTTCTCTACTTGTTTGCTCGCTTGAGACTCGCTCAATCGCTGAAGTGCATAACGTGTGCATGACAACCAGGGTTGAATATTAAATTGACCCGAGTGTATTAGGGTCGGACCAAGTCCTTCTGAGTCCTATCGTTGGCCCTTGTTTAATCATGGTGAAGTCGTAATGTCTGTTGGAAGCTGGTTCAGGAAGAGGAGGCAACCGTAACAAAAACGAGAGATATTGTTGACCTGATTCTAAAATCCTCTACTCACACTGAACTAGCACCGCATGAAATGAACATACATTGACACAGTCTCTGTCTTCAGCCCTTTTTTGTTTTTATGACAAGCATGTAGGCAGAGTCTACACTTTCTTATTATAAAAATGGGATATTTCTATTCCACATGCCTTCATGAAAAATAGACCTCTGAAAGCCTCTTTCGATACGCAAGTCCAGTAATCTAAAAAAAGGCACACAACACTAAAATTGAATCAAGATAAAAGCTCGTGTTTTTTTCAAATGGACAACAACAAAATCTCATTTGAAACATGACCCGGGGACATGAACAATACATGAAAAATATTGCCACCAAGGGATACTAAACTAGTGAATAGTGAATGGTGCTTATTACACATGTCACTTCTCTATAAGTTTGGTACTTTGGAAATTATCAGTTTTGATAGATCAAAATTATGCCTGTATGTTTTTCATAAATCAGGAGTTCGAGAATTGCTTTGACTGTATTTTGAATATTATTGCAGGGAATTAGTTGTCACTGAAAATGGTGATCGTATAAAAAGAAACGAGCACGGAAAGAAAATAGTTTCAGAAGATGACAGAACTGAGAACTGCGAAACTTCCAACAGCTGTTGACTTTCAGGCATCAAAAGAAAAACTATATCGAACACACAAAGCTCATATAAACTTAGCGGGTTTTTCTAACATAAATATGGCTCTAGCTTTCTGATTTTGAGCCTAGTTCGGGGCAGTTTATGATTTCTAATAGTTCATGCAACTGAACTGAATTCGAACACTCAAACAAACAGATTCTTACCTCGCAAAATGACGCATTTTCAAGTTCTAGTTTCTGTATCTTTGCGACTGATTCCAAGCAGCTCCTACAGGCTAAACAGATCTTTTGTTTTCCGTTTGTGTGCCTTTCATCCGTTTTGCAGAAAGGAAGCTCAATCCTCGAAGCATACCGAAGATTTTCCTTCGTGACAGGACCATGAAACCACTCATTGTGCCTCGAGCAGCAGCAAACAACATCAAAGGGCATCGCCACAAAAAAGGAAGATAAAACTACTATTATACAACTATATACAAAATGTTTACATTATTTACAATAATATTTCTGGAAAATGGAATCATTAAAAGAGAAAAACGAGCAGAAAACTAACTCGAAACAATGACTCCGAACACAGATCCAATATGGCAGTCAGTCGCTTTGACTTCTGAAAACTGAAAAGGACACTATTACCAGTTCCCCCATACGGATAACATCCAAACTTACAGAAACAAAAGAACAAGAGATTCTGTCCCAAATATGGACAAAAGATTCTTAAAGATCAATTTTTTCCTTCGATTTTCACTATTTTTTTTATTTCAGCCAATCACAGACCGGGAAAATACTTAATTTGATAAAGTCAGAATCAACTGCGTCTGTGCTTCCACCGAACTCTTCACCTATTGCACGGACCATTACTTAAACGATGAAAACAACTCAACAACATGAAGCTTGTGCAAGAAACGCAAATGGGAAAAATGCTTCTGAATAATACACAATGATCCATTTAGATAAAGTGAAAGACCGTCCCAAAAGACAACCGCAAGAGCAAGCAGCAAGAATTGCGTGATGTTGTTTGCTACATCTTTAAAATATTCTAAACTTCAATAGTGCAAATATGCGCTAATTACATTTAAAAGTTTACTTGTAGAAGATAATTTATTAGCCTTTGTTTCACCTTCACACAATTCTAATATTTTTCAAAAAGAAAATGAGATCCAAAAATGGACACGTTTTTATCAACATTTTCATGAACTTGCATCTACCTGAAGTGCCTTGCTGGATTTTTCCATTGAAATATTCTTGAAAACCTTGAATGTTATTTTGTAGCTACTTGTACTGGTAGTCGTTTCAAAACTAGACATGTTGTATTGTTATGCAGTTGGTTGAGTATATTGATATTCTAACTAGGGTACTGAGTCTGGGGAAAACCCTGTTACAATGAACATGTACAGAAACAAAGACTACACCTTACCTTCTTTATATATGAGGACCTCCTCATGGCACCTTGGGTTGAACTAATATGCCGTGTAACCCTTGCAAATGCAAGTGTGACGGTCCCCTCGTCACCAATCTTGTATGACCCATAAGTATTCTTAATATCGGGATCATTTGAAATTCCCTGGCATAATAACATGTTTTTGCTAGCCAGCTTTGAACTGGTGTTTGATGACTGGCGCAGTCCTCCTTCGCTGTGCCACTGAAAAATGAGAGATAATAATGTTCCAGCGCTCAAGCACACTGACATAAAAACGTTCATATATGACTGGAGTAATGCATGTTCTTTTAAATTTTCTTCTTGGCTTTTGCCCTTTGTTGCCAAGAACATTGATGTTCACGTTGAGGTTAGCTGCACTGGTGAAGTTGCATTTTTTTTCGGCCTTTGCTTCGTGTACCAAGCTAGGAAAGAGCCAAGTGCATCTTTTACTTACTGCTACAGCGATAGTGTGGGAACAAATTTTCGGAGGTCTTCCAAATGGGACATTCGCACTCCACCTGCTTCAAACTGGTGTTTGCTGACTGGCGCAGTCCTCCATCGCTGTACTGTTGAAAAATGAGAGATGATAATGTTCCAACGCTCAAGCACACTGACATAAAAACGTTCATATATAACTGGAGTGATGCATGTTCTTTTAAATTTTCAGCGAACCACTCACATTCATTTGTTTGTTATTTAATTGATCAAGTTTACAGTTACTACATTATGCCTTTATTTGCTGAAATATATCAATCCATAAATTACAGTAAATCACTATTACATAAGTTAGAAGTAGGTTTGTTGAACATACATTTGTGCTATAAAATGTAATAAGTTAAGTATGTCATAGGTAGCCTACATGTAAATTTGAACTTGGCAACTGGCAGCTAAATTGTTATTAAAGGTATCCACTTGAGAAACTGTTACATACAGTAATACATGTTCTTAAAGAATGAAGTTCCCAACTGAAAATATGTATCTATCTAAGTTGACCAGTTACCTCATTCTGGGACCACAACTTCATCACATGGTTTGAAACAAGCCGATTGAACCTGTTTAGCTGTAGATTTGCAGCATGAGCTTCTGCACTGCTCTTGCACAGCTTCACAAGTTCAGCTTTTGACAGCTCTTTCCTGCTTTTTGTCTTTCCCAAGTAGAAAGTGTTTTAAGTAAGGTTATTGACAGGCAAGATTTACTGCAACATGTATATACACCATATGAATTTGTTTTAGGTTTTGACTTGTGGTATAATAATAACAATGAGCACTTGTTCATGTTGTCCAACAAAGCACTTCAGTTTACTCCTGGTAACCCGAGCTTTTCAATGAAACAAAAAATAAAGATATTGAGAGTTGAAGAAAATGACTAAAAGGAATCTCTCAAACAAGTTCAGTTTGAATTGTTAGATGTTATAGGTTATTCAAGTTATCGAGTTACTGTAATTGTACTCATTTCACACATTAATCTTTGTTTGAAATGTTTCATTTGAAATTGACCAGAAATATTTGGTACTACTACTGTAATTCTCTTTTTCATTAGCACACTGGTATTTATAAAAATACTTAATTTTGGTTCAACCCTTGCTAATTTTCCCATATCTTTCTGAAATTTATGCATGTATTTGCTACATGTATTACTGTGATGAGGGCAAACAAAAACTACCTCAAAAATTTGAAGCATACTACACACTGTAGAACACACATATTTATGGTTAGTTTAATTATTTATTCAATTGCTGCCATGTCAAATTCCATTAAGTTAATTTCAACAATAGCATCATAGTGGTTTAATAGAATTTTACATGGCAGTGGTGCCACACAAAACATTTCTGTACTTATATTTCAGTATATACATGTACACTTTAATATTCACTATGAACAAATGAGCAGTCTTTGTTCACATGGTTTCTCACACTATTAAGAACATGTAGTTTATGTTTTGTGTTTTTACGAAGCAACCTTTCTTAAATGAGGTGTATACATAAATTTTATTATACTTACCATATTCAGTTTTTTTCCCACACAACCTTCAACTTCAACACTTTGCAGTGTGATGCCAAAACCTGTCAAAGAACTGACATTCTGGCAGAGGTGCTATAAGTCTTCAATCACCTTAAACGAAATGCAAGCAAAAGTAGATTGGAAGTTTAAGTGAGACTGTTACTCAGCAAGAAAATCTACTTCACATTTACAAAGAAATCATCGAAAAATTGCTCAAAACCGTATGTATGAGACTTTCTCAGGGGTTTGGAGTGTTAAGGTTTTGACTGAATCTTTTCATTTACTAAGCTGTATATTCCCTGCTAATATAAAATTTCCAAGGATTTACTTTGACTGTTGCATAACTCTTAAGGGGGCAACAGGGCATTTTTCAATAAAACAAAGGTAAAAATCAAGGTCAATTCTGACTTTGTATTTGAAAAAACACAGCACAAACAAACATTTTCTGAGAGAACATCTATATGATCAATTTATAACATTTTCGACATGTTTTTGCAATGCGGCAAGTGCCAAGGTATGATCAAATTACATGTGTTTGCTTGTCGTTTTTCAGGGGTACTGCCAAGCCCCCCCCCCAACTTTTCTCAAATAGTTTTTGGCATATATCTTCATATTTTCAGCAATGATTATTTTTACATCACAGTCTGTGTTCCTATGATAGAAATTTGAGTTTTTCACCTTGGTTGCCATGGAAACCGTGCAAATGCTCGGAGAAATTTTAAAGATGGATAACTTGTGAACAAAAACAAATATTCAGAAAAGCCACCATAAGAACACAGTACACTTTGTGGCCAGCCTTTGTGCAAAATTTGAGCAAGATACATTACATCTTTGCAAAGTTAAATGAGGGGGCCCAATTCAACTCTCGAAAATCCACTTTTCAAGAAAAATGCACTTAAAGTTCAATTAATATTTTCAGGTGCCCATGTCAGTATATTTTAGCTTTTTTCACAATTTTCTTGTTTACCCTCTTGCATGTCTGTGGATTGTCATTTGAAGGCATTGCTCTCTTTCTGCCATGAGGAGTGACTTCAAGTTCCTCGTTGAAGCCGCCACAGGCATACATGACATTTTCAGCATTTTTCCTCCGTTCCTCATCTCGCTGCAGTGCATTTCCTTTAATGTCTAGCATGCTGAAACAATTTTGCTGCCCTTTGTAATGACTACCTCGCTCTTTTTTTATCCTTTCTTCCACTGCCTTTACGGGTGTGCTTGCCAGGGGGGGCATTTAGGTCTTCCATTACATCATGGCAGCCAGAAACACCAACATTGAATTGAATACAAGCTGAACAAACTGCTGTCTCAACTTGCCTGGATCCTTTGTTGCGATGTTTAGGACATCTGTTCCAAACAAGGGCATTGAGGGATTCTTCGCATTTTGCAAAAAGCCAGGAACACACCTCTTCAGCAGCTTATGATTACTCAGCTAATTATATAAGGGCAAGAGGAATTCCAAAAACACAGGATCGAGACGGTGTTCACTGTTCTCAAACTCTGTATCCAATCCGTGTGTACATTTTGTGCAGAATATAAAGCGTATAACACTCGCAAACGAAAAGACCGTTTCTGTCCCCCTGATGATCTCCACGCATTCCCTGAGACGTACTCCCAAAACAGTAATGGTTAGTTTTTTTTACGTTGTTTTGAGTATAAACAGAAATTGTAAAGAATTTCATGTAAATACCTTTCAAAAAATCGTGCTTTCCGGCGTTGACAATCACTTCATAAGTATCATGTTCAAACAAAGGCACAACATCGAGAACATAAAATGATAAGTTTGCCAGTATGCAGTAAAACTACTATTTCTATGTGAACAACAATAACGAAATAAAATCTTGAAGAATTTGGCCGGCTCCAGTACCCAGGTAATACTTTATTGTCACAAATAATATAACAATATAGTAAATTATTAACATAATAATATAACAACATAATAAATATAAAAATTTGAAAATGTGCAAGGGGATTTTGGGATATAGGCAAAACATACTGCGTAAGCTAACTGACCGTTTGTCAAATGAATGCCTAGAATTCAAAAACAAAATCAAACATCTATTTTGAGGCGCATCAGGGAGGCCATAAACAACCCCCTAAATCCTTTGGTACAAAAACGGAGGAAATCGGGTTGGAGACAAAGATCAGCCGATCAGATACAACTCTCTTTCCCCCACTGAATGTTACAAGGTGAATAATATGAACATGCAGGTAAACAATGTCAAATGTTCAAAGCCTTTGTTATTGTAATGAGATCTTCAGCGGCACGCTTCATGTATCTTAGCTTTGAAGGTGGATTCTTCTATTCAGCATTACTTTATTTCAGGATCTGCTTTTGTTTATCCCAAATTGCCAGCTCTGCTACTCTTTTGTGGCAGAATCAGAACTATTGAAGAAAGGCAAAAGAAAGTTATGGTTGAAATAGTTCAGATTTGTGCGCAGCCAATGATTAATATTTCGTCAGTTATGGCCAAATATTTTGGAATAGTGAGGTACTTGCAGTACGAGAAAAACAATTTAAACAACACAATATCCTACTGTGTCACGTTTTGACCATATTACGTTTTCCGAAACACCACTGCCAATTGCATGACCCAATCTTCGACCAAGTACTTTTTCACTTCTTTTTCAAAAAAGAAGTGTAAGAGAATCTTAAGCGCAAAAAGTGAATTCTGAATCTTACTTTCTTAGGAGCTGCACATCAAAAAACGGACAGCAAATGCCTCTTGCCTCGCATTTGGTCTGTCCGTGAATTTCCAACTGTACGACCTATACAACTTCTTCACAAGCCGCACAGGGAATGTTTCTGTGTGGACACATGTCTTTATGCAAAGCCATATTTGTCCTTGTAACTCTCTCCACAGATTTGGAACGGCCATGGCGAACTGACATACCGGCATTCTTAGTAGTGCCCAGAAAGAAAATCTCCTATTTTCTGATGGTAAGAGCATCCTTTCATTTTGCACTTTGCATCCAGAGATTCCAGTAGTTTTTACAGTGTTTGGTTTACTGCCAAACTCTCACAGGATTCAGGCAATCGCCTGCACTTGGGACATTTCCGGTGAACTGCCCGCCCTTCCACGATCCACTCCTTGCAGATATCACAGGACTACCCTCAAGGAATTAATTACTTTACGCCTCCTCATGACACGAAATTAAACAAGGAAAAAGATGCCTGACCATGATCTGGGTAGAAAACTGGCAAAAGAATACAGTTGACGATTTTTTTTTACCCAAAGAATCAATGTTGAATTTACCTGGAGTTTACTAACTTAATACGATCAAAAAATGTTGTTAATACGTACTGTCACATATCAAAGTTTTATAAAAGTGCTAGCAAATCAATCCTCGACTCGATTATTTGAATTGCGACGAGTACTGTAGTTACGTTGTGCACGCTGAAATCAATAACATTAGAAGCTGCTAAAAATAGTTAATATTACTAATAGTTAATGTGATTCTAATACAGCTGTTATACAATTTATACAATTTCACCCAAACACTGTACAAGGTCATACAGAATTATCAAAAATTGAAGAATTTTTCTACAGCAATGCTGTAGCTGTATTAAGGTACCCCGCTCTATAAAGCCCTTTTCTCAATTAACCACCCTCCCCCTTTTCTAAACTCATGAGGCAGTAAAGTTTTGACTGTTTTATGAACACAACACAGGTTACTGTACATTGTTATTTTATACATACATTTCAGGAAAAAATTGTCGCCGAGTTTGTATAACCACACCTCCCGCCCATTCCCCTATAATAAACCAATTTCCCTGTATGGAAGTATTCTCAGACTTTTATCCGAGGGGCTTCTGAGTTCCTATTTTTCCTTTGAGTTCGTCGAGCCATGGAAAAGACATTGAGAAAGAAGGTGTGCAGAAACTGTATCAAGGACATTTTTAAATTTTGTTTTTCCTCGATCCAGTTTGCATGTGCTGGCTTCACCATGTCTTCCGTGCTCGATGAACTCATGAGTAAAAATAGGGACTGCTCATAGTCTTAAGTTTTATACATGTTCAAATGACATGTTCCAGCCAGAGTGCGATCCCTTCTGCATTAACTGTTATCTCGTGCCCACTGCCTCATCAGTTCCTGGTAGGCTGCGCTCATTTGTCGCTGCATTTGTGGCACCAGCCTGGGAATGTTGTGGGGCGAATTGCTGTTGTTGGTTCTGGCTAGTGCGAGGTTGGGTGGGTAAAGTAGAATGCAGACCATGCTGTCATCCTCTTTACTGACTCGAACACTGTGCTGCCAATGGCAAAACCTTTTGCATACAGTGTTGCAGCTGAAGACAGGTTGGATGCTTGAAGTTTGACACTGAGTAGAACTTCTTTATCTAGTACCACGTTAGTGTTTATATATTTTATGTTTGCTGCAACTCACGATAGTCCATTAGTGATCATTTCTATAGACAGGACCTTGTTTGCAATGGTGCCTTCTGGGCCATTTGACTTCTTTGTTGAGTCCAGTACAGCTTGCACTGACTGAACAGTTACCTCGAGATACTCTGACACCGCTTTTGTTGTCTGTTTGCCATCTTTGAGGTTTGTTGTGGTGAGCTTTTTGTGCAACTTCTGATGCACTGAAAACAACTGAAAGAGCTTGCAAAGGTTACTGCCCTTAAGTAACTGTAAGTAACTTAATAAAAAAAGTAAATCTTTATTGTGTACATATAAAAACATAACCCACAGACAAACATGCGAGTTTACAATAAAAGTTACAAGTATCCTCCTTAAAAAAGAAAATATAAATATATAAGCTAATAATCAAATTACTAGATAAAGTTAAAAAGACATCCGTTGATTAATCAAAGCTAAAATCTTTCAGTTTTCACATCTGGTAGAATATAATTTTGTTCCTCTTTGTCGGAGTACACGTTTTTTGGGGCGGCAGAAGGCTCGGGGTGGGTGTTTCAATTGCTCCTACCAGAGCGTCAAAAACCCACATGCCCACAGTGATATTTTCTTTTGCCGATCTTGCCATCGTTAATTTGCACCAACTTTCCAAGACCTCCAATTTTCTCTCCTTTCAAACAAAGTCATTTCACAAAGTTCACGGCAAAACATAACCCAAACTACTGTGGTATGCAACCCAAATCCAAGCTGCTGTTTGATCTGCCATTGTTTCAGATCCTGACACCACCAGTATGTAAACTTCATAATTTCCTTGATTGTCAAGTTCGCTTTTCAAACCAGGTGCCTTCTCTGATGCTTTTCGCACATCTGTGTCGTTTATCGTTAATCATCCTCCTGCATGCCAATACATAGCCATTAGATCGATCCCCAGTTTCAAACCATTTCATGTCCAATCCGCAAGTTGTGCACGTCCAACTACTTGCAGTTATCCTTTCATCTCTCAGCCGCAACAGGGTAAAGTCTTTGTCCCAAAAGGTAGTTCTGTGCTAAGTCATCAGAACTACACATAGCTTCGTTTTGTTGTCTTTGTCCGCTCTCTTGTAACGTCCCTTCGAATAGGTGCATTGAATACCTTGTTCTTTCAGATTATAGCAGTTGAACGGTTCACCAACCTGCACTCAAATTAACCTACGGCGTTTAACTGTATATATGATCAGATCTTTTCTAAATTATTTTCGGTTTTCTTCTTTCCTTTCACTTGGTATAAGCTCGTATAGCTCACTAAAACGCTGACCCTATCTGAAGCTGTCAACTGGAAGCGTCTTTTCACTCCTCATCACCATCCACAAATAGCACCCTATTGTTACACAAATCGAAATAAAACCATTCATATTCTTTTGATATTACATTTGCCTGCAGAAGCCTCAGCTGTTTTGCTCTCTTTTCTCGAACTTTTATGTCAAAGGCACTTAGGATCAAAGTCACTGCTACGTTTGGCGGGCATCCAATCCTAACTACAGGTAGAAAAAGTTTCAAACTTTGGGTGTCCCTTAGAGGCTTATTCCAAAATAATGTTTAGGCCCACTTTGGCCACAACGCTATGTGATAAAACACTTGTCCGCTTATCATTTTAACAAACGGCATTCTTTCCCGAGTTATATTGAGATCTGTTTATTAGTAAACATAATTTTTGTAGGCTTCAGTTGTAGCAGAATGCATCATTGCGTTTGGATTTACAACTTACGAAATGTTCAAGATTAAAAAACGGCTCTTAAACATCGCTGACAACAGAACCCGCAGTGGTGTGTTAATAAAGCAATATTTCTTTCAATTTCCACACCATTTGTCAAAGCCAAAATGAAAACAGCGGTTATCAAAATCACAAACTTGCCGCAAATAGTAATTTTTTAAACAATAACAATTACAGCAAACATTGGGGTGTTATTAAATATGGCAAGAGACGAAAAAGGAATTAGTTTAACTAGACGTGTCAACATTTTCAAAGCACCTTTCTGTAACATCTGCGCCATCAAAAGCACAGATTGCATACAAATTCAACTGTCGACTCTCGACATATCCTTTGCTAATAATTTTATTCAGTCGGTCATAACACACAACCCCAAGTTTTGTTGTGCTGTGGGTTACAGTAATTAAATTACTTAAATAACTACTTCAGTAAGTTTTACTTTATAATAACTATGGCATCCAAATTACGCGCACACAAATTTGCACCCTCTTGACCTTGACAGTTTGCTTTTATATCATTGTTTTTTGTCAGTTTTTGATCAAAGTTACTTCAAAACCCGTATAATAAATAACTTATTATGCAATAGTTTTGTAATTCATATTTTTAACCCGAGCACAATTGCAAAAGAAAACAAACAGCTTTCCAAGAGGTCTATGACCAGGTCCATACCAAACGTTATGGACCTCGGATAAATAAATCAGAGAGCGTAAAAACACTCAACCATGTAAATAATACGATAGAATTACCCCTACAGGGTTTTGGCCTCTGAGGAGGCACATTTGACAGAAGTTACCATATGAAGGAATAAATTAAGATATACCCAAAAATATCGATTTACAGGGACTCTTCTTTCAAAGGATTGCACAAAAGTTTGCTTAACAGTTCACAAAGGATTGCCCGAAGGCTGCAAAGAGTTTAGTCTGCTATATTTGAAATAAGCAGCAAAGGCATCGGCGACCTGAACCTCCCCCCTCCCCACCCACCACATATTGTCGAGAAACCTTTAACACTGTTTGGCCTACTGATATATGCGTGCAAATCTAATACTCTGCAAATATTCAGGGTTCAAATTCGAAAATCTAAACAAACTTAATGTCTTGTAATTAACAAATATAAAATAAATGCTAAAACTCCAAAAAATTTAAAGCATGGATTCTTGATACATGATACATGACATGAAATTGACACAAGGAATGTGTTCACACTCACCATTTTCTGAACACTCGTCCAAATACTGCAACAAATGATCTTTCGCAAGTTGCTGTCCTTCATCAAGACTGTTTGGAAATGCCAAACAAGCTCTAGCTTTGTCATTTGTGATGCTGTTTGGTATAACAGTGAAAAGGCTTTCAAAAAGCAAAGGCCTCTTTGTTGCCTCTTTGATGACATCCAGGGTTTTCAAGACATCTTCCAAGCTGTTTCAGAACTACTTTTCTTTTACTTAACACAGTGTGCAGCATTAAGTCTTCAATTGTAGTGTGCCTAGTGTACAAATCTAATGCTGTGCACAGAGGTTGAGGGTTCAAATTCGAAAATCTAAACAAACTTAATGTCTTCTAATCAACAAATTTAAAATAAATGGATTCTTGATAGATGACATGAAATTGAAACAAGGGCTGTGTTCACACTCACCATTTTCTGAACACTCGTCCAAATACTGCAACAAATGATCTTTCGCAAGTTGCTGTCCTTCGTCAAGACTTAACACAGTGTGTAGCATTAAGTCTTCAATTGTAATGTGCCTAGTGGCGACCTGTAAAGAAAATTGAACAATTAATTATAAGTATAATTAACCTACAGTGTTTTGTTAGCACTGAAATGTAACAAAACAATACTTTAACTTCAGACGAATGTTTGATTTAAACTCAAAAGTATGGCTTGAACCACTTAGGAGGGGAAACCTTAGTATTTTGCGAGTCAACATTATTAATAAACATTGAAATAGGTAAACCCACAAATGAGGAAGAAGAAACATTTTTTGACTCCGGAACAGATCTGGGTCTGAAATTATATTTTTCCGATATGAAACATGGTATACCTATTCTATTGATCCGAAATAAAAATTTTGTTATAAAACTGGTGCTACAATGATTCACATGAGGGAATGCTGTTGGTTGAATTCATTAAACACTAACCATTATGAAGTTTACTGACATTGATTTCATTACTTAACATAAATTGAACACAAAAATAATTTACAATATTTGTTGATTACAATAGTTGATTTATTACTAAACTTAAGTGGAAAGCATCCTATTAACCATCAGCAACTATAGAAAATAATTCTGTTTCACAAGACTTAGTGTCCAAATATTAATACAAAAATTGGTGATAGAATGGAAGTGCATCCGGCTTCTCCCAGCATCCCAAGGACTGAATAATCATTGTTCAGAGCTTTCAGGTCTTCCTCTGTCTTGGAATTAATCAACTGCAAAAAAAAATACAACAAATAAATAACACTTTAGAATTAACATGGACAACACTCATGCATTGTTCGCGGCCTGGACAAATCACGTTGCTCATTCTGATCCTGTGCTTATAACGTCTCGTCGCTTCTATAGCATTCTTTTGAACTATTTTACTTGATATTCACTTTTGCAACGTCTTGCATTGTCAACATGATTCCCAGGCTCTTTTCCCTTTCTGGGTCCCCGAGGAAAACCTGGTTGCAGCTGGTCACGTATAATGGAGACAAGTAATTTTCAGTGAGAGGGAGGGAACTCAAGATATTTTGTCACTAAGAAAATAATAACCACGTTCATAAAGAAGCTAAACATTGTATTCTTATGGGGGCTTCAACATAAATGTACTAAATAGCGATTCACACAATTTGACAGATGACTTTATTAACACTTTATTTACCTACTCCTTCCAGCCACGTGTACTGCATCCTACTCTCATAACCAACCATTCTAATACGCTTAATGACAATATTTTCTTTAACTCATTGGAACATGTTACCCTGAGTGGAAATATTACTTGCGACTTGTCTGACCATCTCCCAAGTTTCTCATGATTGATTCATTCCATTTCCCTCCCTCTAGAGAAGTTTATAAAAGAGACTATGTAAACGTTAGTGAAGAAGCACTTCTAAAGGATTTTAGTCAAATTGAGTGGAATCAGAAGTTTTATAGAAACGGAAACATAAACGATGTCTTCAGCGTTTTCTATGTAGTACATCAAACAAAATATTCTAAATTCACTCATCTCACAATATCAATTTTTATTGTAGAAAATCTATCGCACAACAACCCCTTTGCTAGTCTATGCGACTTTTCAGTTCTCATTGACTTCACTGTTATTGCTTCGTCAAATTGCACCAGCTTTGCTTTCACTTGTACTAGACTATGCTATGAGAAAAGCTATGGCTGGGAAGGAAGAAGTTCTAGGATTTACTATCACTCCCCGAAGACATCCTAAAGAAGTACTGGCTGACTTAGACTTTGCAGACGATATAGCACTACTATCGGACGAAATTGAACAAGTACAGGAATTAGTGCTGAGGGTAGAAAATGAATGTAAGAAAGTAGGCCTTGGATTGAATGCTAAGAAAACAAAATCACTAGCTTACAGTATTGAAGATCTAAAACCATTACGTACAGCAGATGGCACTGAACTTGAGTGGGAAGACGACTTTAAATATCTAGGGTCTTGGGTCGATAACTCAGAAAGACAGCGTAAGAAAAGCACAGGCCTGGAAACCTATGAATGGTTTGACCGAAATATAGCAGAAGCACAAGAGAAATCGCTAAATGGGACATACACTGAAATGTTGCGGAAAGCCTTAAACATCCACTGGAACAGTCATATACTGAACCAACAGTTTTATGGTGAACTAGTGGCTGTCAGTGATAAAATCGCTTCACGCAGACTTCAACTTGCTTGTCACTGCTATCGACACCCAGAGCTGAGTACCCAGAAACTAGTGCTTTGGGAGCCCACACATGGACATCAGAGGCGAGGAAGACCAAATGTTACCTACATTGACACACTGAAGAGAGATAGCTTCCCTGATGGCTGACAGGAAGATCTGGAGAGGATGTGTGGTTGCCTGCCAGAGGGCGACCAAGTAGTAGTATTAGTAGTTTGCTTTCACTTAAACCAAGTCCACCTCATTGCAGTTGGTCTCTACCTCATCAATAGTAACTAACTTGCGAGTTATCTCGACATTCTCAGAAAACTGGAAAGGGCATTGCAGCTGACTTGGTTTTGAAATCGATGTAATGTCATTGATGACAATCTTCTACAAATCAGGTGTACAAATGTAATTTCGGATCGTGATAGGTGTACGACTGGTTTCGCTGTTGTGCAATATACGCCTTTTTGTCAGGGAGTTGAGCAACACCTCAGCAAATTCGCGACTCCCAGTCTGCAATGTAAGACCATCCTTACTGTTGCGCTTTTGTGGAGTAAGTAGGCTTTAGGCTCGAGGAAGTGGAAGCTCCGGGGGAAAGACCTGAATAAAGATTAAGAACACGAGATGCTGGACTTGTCATCACAGTAAAAATATTAGAAATATCTGGAATGGGATAAAGCAACTGATCACCCTAAAACCGAGAGGAGTAAATCTAATA
>JAOEJI010857360.1:0-13806 GCA_025448255.1 Umimayanthus chanpuru
ATATGTAACTTCCAGTCCGATAATAGTCTATTGGTCATCACAGAGAAAAGAATCACACCGAGCTTCGTCCCTTGAGGTACACCACCGTTAAGAGCCTTCCAATCAGACATGTTGCCACCAATTCTCACAGCCTGGCGTCTGTTAGTCAAAAACGTACGTATCCAGCAGAACAGGGCCTCATCGACATCGAGTTGTTGAAGTTCCGTCATTAGGATATTGTGACCAATAAGATCGAATCCCTTGGAGAAGTCGGCATAGAATATTCTGGCCCAGGCATCACCGCTGTCCGTAGCCTCGTAGATGGCCTGTAACATGTACAGCAGCGCATCAGTCGTCGAATGCCCCTTACGCGCATACTGCCGCATGTCGATTTTGCCGTCAACCTTTGGGGAAATCAATAAAAGTTACTGAAACTTTTTTGTTTCCTTCTTTATGTAACAAGAGCTTGAGCTAGAAAACTAGCCAATCGACTCGGGTTTGGGGGCAGTTGGGATAACTGGACATTCGGTCAGTCGCTCACCTTTCAATGTTTAAAAGGGAGCAACACGTAAAGTCGAATTTTCAGGCTTAATCACGTCATAATCGCCGGTATCTCGGTTGCATTTTGGAAAAATGCAAATTTGAATCATAGCGACACAGTACCACAGTTGATAAAGATTCACAAATACTTGAGCATTTTTGGAGATAATTTGGGACGAAAAGTGATGGGGGCGATTTGTTAATTTTGAAGGAATTTTTAGTTTTTATGGATTTTTGTGGTAAGTTTAATGGGCGATCGATCGCCAGCTCGTTTGCTATCGGAGGAGTGGCACTTCCGTGCTAAGGGAAGTGTTTGTTGCCGTTCTATTAACGTTTTCCCTTTTAAATATCCTCACCAAGTCCCGTAGTCACGACCAAAATTTGAGGTGTTGCTCCCCCTTAATGAAAATATCGAGAACGACTTCAGGAAGTTGGCAACATCGCGCAAGTCACAACTTGACAAACACCAAATCGTGCTCGTGGCAGACACTGGATACAGTAAATTTTGTTTATTAACACTTGTTATATAGCAAATTACATTTCATGTTTTGCCTTACACATTCATTTCTACTTCTTTACGTTGCGCTGACACCAGGGCCTGGTTCCTCCAAGAACATTCAAACTAATCCAGGGTTAAGCCAAGTTTTGGATTGTACCTCTGAAACACTGATAAGTGAATAGGGTATTGTTCAAAAATGGACCACTTTCCCAGTTAATTTATCCAAGATTTGCTGTCCAAGTCAATTTTTGGGAGACGGAATCCTATGGCGGGTCAGATATCAATTTTATTTCTGGGTTAGTGGTAACCGCTTCAGCTGTTGAGCAACCCGGCCCTGGACTTGCGCGAAAAGAATGTCTCGCATTCTCAGCGGCTGTAAAGAAGGCAGCCGTTAAACAACAACAATGGTAAGTACAAGTTCTCGCTCCGAATCGCGGAGCCACAGAGCCTGGTACGTGTGGGAACAAGAAAATGATATACGAAGAGGAACTGAGGTTAAGGCTGAAAATGCAATTTATGCAACTGTTTCAAAAACAAAATATTTTTAAAAATGCTATTATATATACTAAACGCAAACTTTAATATTTGAAACTAAATTCGTCCACAACTCCCAAAATAGCGACATTCGCGTTCATCAAATGTCTTTGTGTATAATGGATACTTGCGAGCTGAGAAAACAATATATAATATATATATCGGCGTTTTTGTCGTTCTTCGTGTAAACACGGCAGTAACACTGGTCAAACACAATCTTTTAACTTGTAACAGTGCATTATGTGCTAAAGTCAAGGTGGCACATACCGAAAACGTAAGGCTCACATCGTCCAAAATTTAGAGTATTGGAAGACTTTGAGTCGTAAAACTGTTTCGAAATGTTGAAAGTAATCAAACACCAAATACAAATTTATAAAACACCAAATTTTTATGTTTTCACAGCTTTTTTTCATCACCACTAAACTCGCCTAACTATATTAAGCAGTTCTTTTCTTACTCCTCTAATTTCAAATAATGTTTGCATGTCAACTTGCTTGGGTGACTTCACTTTAAGAAACAGAAATACTCGCACCAAACACTCTCCTCTGCAAAGGCTTCGAGAGAAACAAAGAACGAGAACAGGGCGCGCGGGGGATCATGGGAAGGAGGACACGCTCACCTTTCTCTTCCCCAGTCCTCCAATATATCCATTGCTCTCAGTCCCCCCTCAAAAAACCCAGGGAACCTGTGCGGAGGAGAGAGCACCAAACATCGAAGTTTAAATCTAATCTGTTTGGTGTTTCTGGTTTGTTCATGAAAGCTGTAATAACTATTTTGCAACCGTTTGGTTATATTAATGAGACGTTTTACTTATTCTATAAAAAAATAGGTGACAGTTAAGTAAAATACACACAAAAATGTCTGAAATAACTTTAACCTTTCTCAAAAGGAGACCACTAACAAAAACGCAAACCTTGCAAGGCTTAAAATGTCAGAAACAATATTAATACCGGATACAGTTACTGATCCTCTACATGCCACAGTCAGCCTCGTTAATGTCAAGAGATTGTGTCAAGTTATTCTTTTCTTTGCGTTACTCGTTCAAACTTATCTTTACACAAATAATTTGTGCTGTGTCAACTACAGTCGACTCCCGATAACTCGAACCTTAAGGGGAAAAAGAAAAAGGTTCGAATTAGCGGAAGTTCGAGTTATTGAGGGTAAAATTATATAGAAAATGACCTGAAGGGAAATGAAAATTACTTCGAGATAGCGGGAGGTTCGAGTTATCGAGAGTCAACTGTACACTCAAATGAACGAGTGGCATCAACGTTATAAAGATACTTCGCGCGTTCTGATTGGTTCTTGGCCGCTCTGGATTTTTGCCAATAACATTGGTTAATGACCCAGGAGCGCGCTGAACCGGATGTGCGCAGTAAAGAATTTCCACTCGTTTTTAGAAAAAAAAATGCCATATAACAAATACTATTCGGCCTTTACGAAAATATCAAACTTCAACCTCGACGCACTGACCGGCCGAGTGATAGTGAGGTCAACACAAAAATAGCCGCAGTTTGATATTTCCCGTAGAGGCGTCTCACTCTCAGTTAATAAGTAGTTTGTACTAATTATCATACAGTCTCCTATCAAACTCAGAATTTTTATTAAGATCACTGAACTGCACGTCAACGCTTGATGACAGCGTTTGGCGCGAAGGCACAGCGCTATGGAACAGACTTCTTAACGCTGCAAAATATATGGGCTGCGAAGAATTTGGCAACATCCAGATTTCAAGGAAACTTACTTACAATTAGCAATAGAATTCGCATCGTAAAGAATACTGTTTTGTTACTATAATTTGTCTGATTGTAATTTGTGTCGTTAGCATCGACATAATATACCTTGTAGCTTACTTATATAACTTTGTTACGTGCACTTGATTACACTGTGCAAGAAAAATATTGAACATTATTATTATTATTATTATTACTATCACTATTATTTTTATAAAAAAAACCCAAAGCAGACAAAACACAGTATGACACTGGTTCCCAGGCCAACGCAGTTCACACTTGCTACCAAGCCAACTTGACACTAGTTCCCAAGCCGACGCGGTTGATATTAGTTCCTAACTCCCTGTCTGTCTCCATTTCCAGTCTGCATCTGCGCCATGACAAGGGAATGATACGTCCCCTTGAGAGCTAGTAGCTCCTGATGGGTGCCCTGCTCCACCACGCGCCCTTGGTGTATCACAGCTATGGAGTCAGCGCTCTGTACCGTGGACAGTCGGTGGGCGATGACTATGGTGGTTCGGCCTTCACTGGCCTTGTCTAGAGCTTCTTGGACGATCTGCGCAGACGCAAAACATACCGTTACTCCCCAAAATAGACTGACCTAGCTTCTTGTAACGAACAAACACGTTTGTTTGCAAGCTTGTTCACGTCTATGACATGTTGGTGGTATACACGACTGATCACGCACACAACTTGTGAAAAGGACAGATAAAATCTTTGGGCATTTTGTGCCTTGCTTTCTCAACTGTGAAAGATCAATTGCACACATGCTTGGTTGACAAAGTTACACGTTGCCTACTTTAGCTGTCAAAATGGGACTCAGTTTAGGGCACCATATTTAGAATTTGCCAACATTCGTTTCTGGCGCACGCGCAGTTGGTATTGAATCCAGCATCTGATTCGTACCTTTCGCATAGCTCCCTGATTAACCACCACCTTCCTAACATCTTACACACTTAATTCCAAAAGGTTGCTATTTCAAAAACATCACAGATAAAGCCTAATGGAGTTCCGAGAAAGTGAACGTCCGAACATTACAGTGCTTCTGTTTGAATGAAACATTTACATCAATATTGAAGTATTCCAAGAATAATCCTGGGTCGTATCTCTTGTGTTTTCCGATAGTACCCTTTCTTTGTATCGTAGTTGAATTTTAATAGGACCGAGTGGAGGCCGTCATACTTCAACGACCGCAAAGCGGGGTCTGATTTGTATATCACGACTATGATTGGGTGACACAAAGTACTGTCTGTCTTGTCTCTCTGTCTCGTCCAGCTTGTCTGTCTGTCTGTCTACCTGTCTGCCTGCCTGTCTGTCCGTGTGTCTGTCTGCCTGTCTGTCTGTCTGTCTGTCTGTCTGTCTGTCTGTCTATCTATCTATCTATCTATCTATCTATCTATCTATCTATCTATCTACATATCTCTGTCGATCCCTGTATCCTTCCTCCCTGCCTTATTATTGTCCGTACCTTTTCGCTCTCTGTGTCCAAGGCCGAGGTGGCTTCATCGAGAAGCAATATTCGGGGATTGCGGATGAGCGCCCTCGCAATGGCAATGCGTTGTTTCTGTCCCCCCGAGATCAGTGTACCCTTGTCACCCACGTTGGTGTCGTAACCCTGTGAGATAAACATAAAAACAGGTTCATAGACTTCCCCTGCAGCGACTCTCATCTCTGTTCTCCAGACATCAAAGGACCCTACTGTGTCCTAACCCTAAAGATAAATATCCAGACAGCTTCAGAGCCTTACACTCAGTTCTTTAAAAGGGCTTGCATTTCTGCCCCCAGAAATTAGCGCACCCTTATCAGCCACATTGTTGTATAAAATAAATATTAATAAAGCTTCAGAGCCTTTGAATGTTTTACTACATAAATTTTGAGTTCACCCTAAAAGCCTGTAATCTCTTTTCTCTACTCCCAAATAATATGCTTCGTATTAACCCCGCCGCAAATCTAAACGTCCAAACTATTACTTACTACTCGGTGAGCTGTGGGGCAATCTCTGACAGCCTCTCTTTCCTTTCACACTTCAAAAACGGCACCCAGTAGTGTAGTAAGCCGTGCATTTTTTATTTTTGTTTTTATGGCCAAACAGTACATGTACAAGACAAACAGTCTAGTTTTCCATTTTATCACAATCTTCTTCACGTAGATTCTGTCTATATTCTATTTGACAGTTGTTGTTTGTTGTTTCTCTTTCATACTCAACCTCTTGGACCTTCTAGTAAATATTTAACAATTATTCCCCGAAGTGGAGGTGAATAGTTGAATATATGCTGAAAAGTGAATATGGATGAATATTTACTTTTTTGACCAGCATATTAAATGTGTCACGAATAAAAAAAAATAAAAAAAAGAACGGAGCGAATCTTCAACTCGTTGCCTCACGGCCTGAGTAATATACAATAAAGTACGCACCTTGGGCAGTGTGTTGATGAAGCTGTGTATGTTGGCGGCCTTTGCAGCTGCCTCCACTTCTTCCAGCGACACAGTGCGTGTGTTGTCCCCGTAGGCGATGTTCTCCGCAATACTGTAACTGAACAGCACTGGTTCCTGGGACACGATACCGATTTGTGATCGAAGCCACTTGATGTTGAGTGACTTAACATTCATACGGTCTATGGACTGCAAATTAAACATAGTTGTTGGGTATCATGTCACTGTAAGAGTTTTCAACGTGAATGTTTGTCTAAATTTGGCTCTCCTTTTCATCGAGATACCGAACTATGATAAACGAAAACTCTCAGATATAAATCCACTCTGAGCTAACCCGGATATACGCCTCTTCCTATTATTAACTTTAACAGCAATCAACTTTTTTTTTCTCCGCCTGTTTTAGACACAGGGTTGCTTGGCATGTTGGACGATAACGAAGCTCACATACCTTCAAAAAGCAAGAAAAATATACTAAAGACAAAGGTTTCAACATAGCAGGATTGCTTATCTTGCCTTTCTTCGTTTACTGTGAAAAACCAATCGCCTAATTTCTTGGTCGAAACACGTTACAGAGTTTATTCTTTTGCTTGTAAAGTTTGGAAATCGAGATGCCATTTTGGAAATTGTCTCTTGCTACCTTGCACGCATGCGCAGTCCCAGTCGCTCTTCCGATATGTCGACATGCCTATCTATCTCTCTGTCGCCGTGGACCTTCCGTAGAGTACTTGGGTCCACACAAGGATGTTCTATCATTTGATCTAAACTAAGTTAAAGTAAGTTTTTTCTAGAACTGGATTAACAAATATTTTGTTGCATGTATATACCATGTAATTTCTTTAATTTTCAGCTGTACCTTTCCAGGGCTCTTGAAGGGTTTAACAGTACTAAAGATTAGTTTATTCCTATGATTAACTCAGGATTAAACCAAATTCTACAACGGGGGTTAAAAGCGGAATTTACAGCATATGACGTTGGTGCTTAATGACACCCAACAATCCCAAGTAAACAGGCCGGTAGCCAACCATGATTTGTGAATTCCGAACACACTGCTGAAGATTTGTCGACGCGTTTGGATTCCTTTTTTCATAATTAGACCCCAAAATTAAACACAATAGTAATAATAAATAGGTGGTTCACGATACCATGAAAAGCGGGTTTATAATTATTACTATTATTATTAATATCCTCATTATTATTATTATTATTATTATTATTATAACTATTATTATCATTATCATTGTACATACCACTTCACCATCCTCTACGTCATAAAACCTCTCCAACAGAGACACGATGGTACTCTTGCCACACCCACTGGAGCCTACCAGGGCCAGCCGCTGACCAGGCTGAACTTGTAGGCTCACACCTCGCAAGACCTTCACATTGGGCCTGGTTGGGTACCGGAACCTGACACTCCGCAGGGCAACACTGCCCTCGCTATGGCTCTGAAAATGATGGAGTTTATTAGTATCTGTCAAACATAAAAACGAACGGGTGACTTCGGTGCTCAATTGTCCGTACCAGTAAAGTTGGCCACTGTACATTTTACCACAATGCATTGCGAACCCTAAGACAAACAGTGGGAATGAAGAAAGTGCTACCTTTCAGGGAAATTCGTTCCCGCACTAACACCATTATGGATGGTAGGTCTGAAGTTGTTAGAACTTTTCTGCGCGTTTATGAGCACTTGTAGGGCTTTCGTTTGCTGAGAGTTATGGGTAATTAAGTGTCAGACGCCATCTTTTATAGTACGATCAATTGAATTAGATGACACTGAAATTCAGTTACTGTGCGGCTACAATATTTTCAACACAACGAATACAGCCATTCTCTAGCTAATTGAAATAAATGCAAACAAACATATTATACGCAAGCTGGGTAACTAATTGTTGTTCAACTACAAAGTCGTTGCTTTTAAAAAATTATACTTTTTTTATTATATCACTCAAAGTTTATGATCAAAATATTTAATTTGAGGATCACTTCAACGCTCAGTAATGTAATAAATTTAATCTTCCGTGAAATTGAGCCATCTTGCTATAATTGCAGCGTGCAAAAGGCAGAATTGGTTGGGACTGAATTGTTTGTACTAGCTGATATCCTGATATCTTTACAGTGCATTTTCCGAATAAATGGAACGATAAAAATCATACGTTGATACAACCTCTTAACAACTCCTTAGCAAGTCTTGAATATTGTTTTAAAAATAACTGACCAATCATAGTGTCCCCAAGCTCTTCAGCTCACTGTGACATAACAGACCGCTATCGTTACTCTCTCGACACTAGAGACTTTTAGATTTGACTAAAAAATGCAGGAGCTTGACTACGAGTACGGCTTCTTAGATTTTGAACTCCAGGGACCGCGGAGCCCATTCCCAAAGTTGTTTCGCGGTCCCTGAACTTGTAATGTTGACTACAAGATCTTCAGCAATTCTCGTAGTAAACAGGAGGATGCCTACGATATTTGACCCGACAACGATTTTGCTGATTTTTGTCACGAATTTGGTAGTACCATTTAAAGTTCTACTCGTAGTCGAAGTCGTACTCCTAACTCGTTGTCAAGTCTAAAGGTCGCTACTGTCTAGTTCACACTTACGGGTTTCAAGCCGTCCTCTGAAGCACTGTCAATAGGTGTTACGATGTCAAACAGTTTAAACAGCCTGGCGGCGGCAATCTTGGCCTTGGCGTAATCCGGTGACAAAGCGCTCATGTGGCCAACCATGAAAGCGCTTATCATCACCACCATGATAACCCTGCAAGGAGAAAGAAAAATATTAGTTATATATTTGATTATTATAGCTTTCTAAAAGTTCGCCGCAGATTAACAATACACCTAACAAATGAAAACAGGGAACGGGTGACATTTACGTCTCAGTCTTGGGGATGAGGTGGAGCGGTTTCAAGATCTCCGTCAGTCTCCAATGATCTTAAAGTGTTCTTGATATTTTTATGCAAAACTTTGTCTGTGTACATTCAAAGCTAGCAAAGTTCATTATGTACATGTACCTAAATTCTGTGCTATCGACTGTTTAAAAAAATCATTGTGCCGCTCCAGTCGGGAGCCCACATTCTGAGCCCACGCTTACCACTGCCCTGCGGCATAACTACTAACGCATGCTCAGTAATGACACTCAGTGATATACTTACTTCATCATGTCCAGAAAGCTCAAATCGTGGTGTGCTATCAAGTAGGCACCAAACCGAAACGCTGCTGCGTTGCTGCAGTACATGATTGCCTCAGATACGCCGAACGAAACTCCGTAGAAATGTGCCCTCCTAACGGCGCCTCTACAAAAGGGAAGAACGTTACAGGTTAACAAATGACTCGCAAGTAGTATAAAATATGAAGAAGGCATACAATTGAACTTTCAATTGCTCATTTCTATTTCTAAATTTAGGTTGGCTACAGGGTTATCACAACGAACCGGCGATCGGCGAATTGACCACTTGCACAATAACGCCATCTAAAAAGGATTTTAGAAAGTGCTTCATGAAGAGTTTGAATTGCAGAGGTGGGTTTTTCTGAGTTGCAACCTCTTACTTCAAACAGGATATTACAATAGGCCCGATTAGCTGTGTGTATATTGATAGCCGCCGAATAGGTTTCAAAGTAACTTACTTGTAGGGTATTACGATACTCTCTGCATACTTTTCGTAGAACTTGTCTTCTTTGCCCAAAGATGCGATTGTTCGCACGTTCTCGACTGCCTCCACTGCCACCTGGTAGGACAATAATCCAATGTGCCGGTTCCGTTAGTAACAGGCAAACCAGCAAACTCGACTTTTGTGACTGCAGTACTTGGACTTTGACTCAAAGGAAAACTCTGAAGAAAACTAGCATACATTATTTGAGAAAGAGGCAGTTTATGATATTTTCGTCCAAAGGCTACAAACATTCCGTTGTTCAAGACAACAACTTCAAGTCTTCCAAACAACTTCTGGAAGTTCTGCCTAACACATATAATGTCATTTTATGTACAACTTCTTTTCTTCTAGCTTTCCGGGTTTTTTTACTACTTATTTGCTTGTATTTTATTATTATTATTTTGTCATCACCAATGTCTTGTAACCATTTTTTCCCCTAACATCACAATGACACATTTATCAATTTTACTTTAATGTTGGCTATCAAGAAAATAATGTAAACTCTTCCTGAATATTTGTACCTGCACTTGTATACATTAAAAATCAATCAATAAAAAAAATATAAAAAAAAGTTCTGGAAGGAAAAGCAAGTCTTACTTGCTAGCACGGTTCATGAAAACGACCAAACTAAGCAGACAGTTTAACAAATTAGGAGAAAAAGCTTTACGTGTGATTAGCAAGTAATCTCATAGTTTCTTGAGTGGTTTGGAATAAATACGCAATTGCGAAATCTTCCAGCAAAGCAAACTACTCTCGCCTTTAAGGGTCGTGTGGTTTTGTTATTCTTTGAAATCTTCGCTCGACTGTATTTATGCCAAAACACACGAGAAACTACGCGAAGACATCTACAAATCCTTTACTATTTACACCCATTTAAACTGTACGGCTAGCTAAGTCTGAAAGATTCTTTCCACTTTGTGGTTATAATAACAACTTTACCAATATGTAGTTCCCAATATATGTGACATTCCAATCCCCCCTCCCCCCAACCCCCACTCCAGCTATGCCCTTAATAGTCGACACCACCTTGAATCAGCATGGCTGTAGCCAGTCGAGGAAGGGAACAGCCCCCCTCCCCCTCCAAAGAAAAATAAAAAGACGAAAGTAATGTACCATTGCCATGCTTATTGTTTCTGATTTTACTCTTTTGGCCCCTCTGCTGTTTGGAATGTACCCCCTTTGCCACTGCTAGAAACCAGCTACAGCTTTGATGGGTATGGTTAAAAATCCAATACCAACCTTGCCACTCTCCAGTTGGGCTTCGTCACCCTTGGCTCCGCTCTCCGCACCCTGACCAGTGAAAATTTTCATCTGCATTGCTGCGGCTAGAATCATGAATGGGACAAAGGCGAGCACCACAAGTGTCAGCCTCCAGTCGTGGAAGAAGGCGTACACGAGGCCGCCAATCACTGTCGTCAGTGAGATGACGAGCGTACCCAGCTGAGCACCAGTAGCCTTATAAGGAAGAACAGAAAGTGCAGTGTGATGCAATGGCCACGAAGACAACAACAACAATAACAACAACAACGACAACGACAAAAGCAACAACAACAACGATAAAAGCAACAACAGCAATCATTTTAACGTATCATTTACACCAGGTAATTAGGCATTAATCGCTTGCTAGGGGAACACTGCCTTGATATGTACTCATCTCATACCACATTCAGAGAGGGAGTCTTCTGAGCTTTCAATTGTTCTATTGTCAATTTGGGGGAATAGGACTACCGACGTTAATTCTGTATCAGTTTCCTAAATCTCACTAGGCCAGAAACATCAGTTAAAACAGCGGACGAAGCAAGTAACTTCTTGTTCAAACTTCAAGCAAATGATTTGGAGGTATATGTTGCCAGTTTGATTCTGATTAGTACGACAAACAGTTCCTTTTATTTCGTTTTCCAGTACAAGAAAGTACTTTGTGGAAATCTTTCCAATGGTTGCCAAGCTGTGTCGAAACTGGAGGCGAATTCTTCAAGCACAGATAAGTACGTAAACGGAGTCATTTTGCGAGTCAGTTGTTTGTCTCGCCAGCGTTTTTATCCCGTGGAATAATGCGTATTGCATGACAAGTTCAGCCGATTTCCAAAAAAAATTTTTTAGCTTGAACTTTGATTTAATGGTACACATGTCGCTCAAGAACTTACAGTCCTCGTAGCGCCAGTCGTTGAAAATCCAAGCCTTCAATCAAAAAAGTTTTTTCAACTTGAAAACGTTTTAATTCCAAATAAGGTTTCAATGGTATTCCCATATTTGGTATAAGGCATGAGGACTGAAAACAACAGGTTGTCTATTGAAATGAACTACGCAAAATATAGTATAAAACCGAAAGTGCTGGTAATTATACGCAACAAAGATATTGCTTGCTAATTTACAATCTTAGCTGTTATACATATTCACGTAATACGTTTTCAACGTACTTAGGCCTATTTAAAAACGAATGAAATTTCAAAATGGCGGCCATTTTGAGCACAAGGTTTTCCGAGAGGTGTTACATGATTAATTCAGTCAAGAAACCAGCCAAACGGCATTAAATAATTTTGATTACATTGGATAGACACACATTCAGTGAAAATACACACACAACACTTGCATGCATTAAATAGTTATGTTCTAAGAAAACAACTAGGAAAGAAATTCTGATAGCTGAAGCTAACGGATTCGAAGTATTTGGCAACTGCTTCCGGATATTTTTTAAATGTTTACATCTTCGGGTTATGTTTTACAAAGCTTTGCAATTGTGTTGAAAACTTTAATCTTTATTAAGTTTCAAATAGCAAAGCTAATCCTGAAACTGCTTAGATGTTGGCGTAATTAGCGGTGTTTGTTGGGGGAGGAAACCGGAGTACCGGAGAAAACCCCCGACGTCGGAGAGGGACCGCAAACCCAGCTGTTCCCAATCAAAGCAATTTATAAATTCAGTAAAAAGAAATGGACATTGCCCCTTCAGAACTGAAAAAGTATTATCTTAATTGACTAACTGATTGATTGACTGATTGATAAATTAAATCATTGATTGATTGATTAGATGATTGCTTGATTGTTAAACACTTGATCGATCGATCGATTGATTGATTGATTGTTAAACAGCTTGTTTGAACAGAAGTATTGATTGGATGGTTGGTTGGTTGGTTGACCGAAGTATTGACTGGATGAATGGTTGATTTCAGTGGTGATCAATTGTGTGACTGACCGACTGACTGATTGATTGATTAATTAATCGATTGATTGATTGATTGCAGTACTTACGCCCTTCACATCTGATGCGTGAGTGGCCAGGATGGTACACAAGGCTCCAGTCGAATGTGCGACATCGTCAAAGTAACTCATAGACTAAAATAGGTAAAAACACAAGATTAACAAACTGGTTCCTACAGATGGTTTCACGTGATGTTATCGAAAATTTAATAGCTGAACCGGCTACAAGATCAATAAAGCTGGGGTTTAACGATCTTGTAGAAAAGGAAGAAGAAGGCTATCAGTAGGCCAAATTTAGCTGATATTATTTGATATTTTTTGAACGAAAATAGCCCTAGGGACTTGAGAGATTCCTCAATGGAGTTCCAGAGTTCCAGACGAGAAAATCGTTTATTAAAAATTGCATCTGTTCATTTGTTTTAGCCAGAGGTAGGCTAAATGGAGCTTAGAAGCTAAAAGAGTGCAATAGTGGTCAAACGATCAATGACTGGTGTGAAGACATCACTGAAACTTATGGGGAGACTGCCCTTGTGACATGATGCATGAATACTGCTGTACAAAGTTTGATAATGTCCAGTACCTCAAGTTGGTTAAATATTTTTAATTGTAGCGTTACTAGTAATGGATTTAACTTTAACCATGGGAAATACTGGATTCTCTCGAAGCACCTTTTCTGACTAATGTCTTTGTAAAATGTCGCAAAATTCCACTCTAATAAACTTTGGTTCCATGTCAAGTGTGCAAGGTTTTCAAAAACCAGAGTACAATTTCAAGAAGTTTGTTTTCAAACATTTTACAAGCAAAATGTAAGCTATCATAACCACTATCATTTTTTTACGCAGCTTAAGTATTATATTGTGCATTCGCATTAAATTGGAACTACAGTTCCATGTGTGCTTCAAAAATATTGTGTGGCGAAGTAATGTCTTGAAAAGCTAAGCAGTACATTGTTCACGGCTACCTTTGCCTTTATGACGTGCAGTATGTTCAAAACCTTTTATATCAACCTAGAAGACTTATGAGGGCAGAACGTTTAGTGTGCAGGGCCACTACTGTGGAACGGTTTTGTACTCAACGAACTTGTGTGGACACATTTGAATAGCGCTGCGCGGACAAGATAAAAATAGCACAGATTTGCGTGACATTTGCGTGAGGTCGGACAAGCCTTCCCAAACTCCCCTCAAAGTACTGTTAAAAACTCCTCTCGGAAATATTTTTTTCGGCGGTCTGGCAAAACTTTTCAAAC
>JAOEJI010858471.1:0-13801 GCA_025448255.1 Umimayanthus chanpuru
GTTACAGTAAATAACTTGGTCGTCCGAGGGTTAATATTTAGTATACTATTTAGTAGTACTAAATTAGTTTCTATGGTTGCTACGAACCGAAAAAATGACGTCACTCAAAAAAAATCACGTTTCTATAATATTTTTGCATTCTTTTAAAAGATGAACTAAAACCAGTCTTCCATGCATTATGTTCATCAAAAGCACAAAATTTAATTATAAAAATTGTGTTCCAAAAACACAGATTCTTTGTTTCTACAATGGCAAATACACATTCGGCCTGTTATTCAATAATGGGATACATTTTTCAGTTCCTTTCAGGGCAAACTTAAAAATATCCAGGAGGATTGACAATTTGAAAGAGACGTTAAACAACGTGTTTGCTAATAACTAACAGGCACGAAAACTTTTTGGGAGAAAAAGATATCTGGAAAATGTGAAAAAAATCGGGAGGATGGTTCAAGTAAACCCCTTCCCACACTTGCACACAAACACGCGTATATGTAAAAGTTTAAAGCTATTACATGGATGTTCATATAGAATGAAACTTTCTCAACACATTCGTTTCCTAGTACTGTCCCCTCTTTTTTATATTTCAAGACAGTAAACCGGCGTTGAAGTTGTCCAAAATATCTCTAAAGCTCTCCAAAATATCTATAAAAATCTTTGTTTTTCAAAAATGTCCGCGTGTTATTTGCCCTCACTCTGCCTTCCCCCAAAGTTGCACTTATTTCGTGCAAATGCTCGTTGCCTGGAAGTCTAAATGGTTTGTGGTTTGGTTAGAAAACATTGTTTAGAAGTTTACCAAACCACTTTTTCAGTAGGTGTATGGTTCTTTTTAAAATTGCAATTATGAGTCGTGAGTGCAAAAACAAGTTGCGCTCAGCTCTTTTCTTGTGCAAATTCTATGCATATCAAATAAATAAAGCGGCTCTGTTAATCGCTTCAAGAAAAATACTATATCTGAAATATTATTTATATGATCAATAAATATAATAGTAATAAAAACAAGAACAATAACAATAGCATCAATTAGAAGAATAATGAAAAGACTAAATAACAATTATAATAACAATAACAATAAATATAGATATAATGATAATGATAAGAAGAAGAACAACAATAACAACAAAATAATAATAATAAAATAAAGAGAATAAGTTATAACAATAAAAACAATATCAAAAAATAACAATGAAGATAATGATAACGTCAGAGAACAAGGAAAAAACAGCAAAAGATTAATACACTGAAACATAGGTGCGGTAGACGTGAAGCACTTGCAGCTAGATGCAGGTTAAACTAGGTTGATAATAGACGAGATTTCATGACAAGTTAAAGTTTTATTGTTTCACAACATGTTTCGTTCTAACAAAACTAAAGCCGGAAAATACTTCAGTTAAATAAGTCAATGCAGTGACATTACAAGAATGTAGAAATACGAGGTTTTAAACTTTGTTAGCTAGTCCTGAATCTGTCCTCTCTCACAGTTCATTTACAAGTCAAGTGATCTTCCTGAGTACGATTTGGAGGTGTTTTTCACGCTGCGCTGGATTTACATTTCTGTATTTTGCCCAATGCCGGGTTATGTTGAGCGGCTTCTCCGCAATAGCTTGGATGATACAACATCGTTGTCTCGATCTTTTTCTGTTTACACTTGTACAGTACAATATAATCCGTACGGCAGCACCACTTCTCGGGCATGACACACCCATCCTTGGGTTGTGCCTTCTTACACGATTCCTTGTACACCTTGGACACTAAGATTTTCTTTTCAACACACGTGAATTTGACAAGAAACTCGCCATCGCAGAACTCCGTGTCGGGTATGTCACATTCCCCTGAGCTCACCCCCGGGTAAGTGTTTGCGATTGGCTTCATTACCGAGGCACCGAGGGCCAGTGGGGCCAACAGAAGGACAGAAACCAGGATATTCATAACTTCCTCTCTGTCGAGAAAATCGAAGAGGTTAATTAAGATAAAACACGTCACTCTTGGGTATTAAGAAACTACTATTAGAGGGAGGAGAGGGAGCAGGGAGTGATAGAAATTATAAAACTTAATATTTTTGCATGATCGAACAAAATGGAAAAAATGTTTGCGAATTGTACTAAACCATTCTTCCACCCCTCCCCTACGAAAACAAATGGTGGACCCCCTGATATTAAAAGATATGGGGGGAAACGAAGATGAAGATGAGGATTAAAACAAAGATGAAGATAACGAGGGTAGTGATAAATAAAACATCAAAATATCAAAATATCCGTAGTACGTAAACTGTAGTGCAAGACTGGCTTCATAAAACCTAATATTTTCAATTTTCACAGCAAACTCTTACAGTATTAATGATCTTCTAATACGCGCATATGAAGTACGCATTTTGTAACATAACACGAAAGAAAGTTTCACCAACAAAACCACGATCTTGCTTCAGTGGAAGAACATGTAGGAATTCCAATATGAGCATGATTTGTCACTATACTCTTGCGAAACGGAAGAAGGCAGAACTTTCCAAGTTTGTGGAATAAAAATATGGAATACCATACGATAGAGCATTCCAAACTAAGATTTTACTAAATCCTTTCAATAGTAACTTTGAAACATTTCTTATATCAGCAATATGTTCGCCTTTTATCTAATTTTCAGTTTTACGATTCCACGTTTTGATATATTCATTATAAATTGCAGCAGAATAAAATCAAAGTCACTTGTCAAAATAGAATCTTATGTATGGAGTAAGTAGTATCGATCAATTTACCTATTCTACGCTTCTGTTTAGAGACTTTGAGCGGCCACGCAACGATGGCTCAGGGAACGTGTCTTTGAAACACCTACGGATCACATTGTTTGTGCTATCGCGATGCAATGCTTGTATTACTTTACTTTAAAATTGGAAACTACATATGTGTTGTACGCTTCAGCAAAAGAAATCAGAGGATCTTGAAAATCCTAAGCAGGGACCGCGAGCAACTTTGAGATTGAGGGGGCACATTAGTGGCTCAATATTTGGGGGCACAAGACACTTTTTCACACTAACTCTTTAAACTTTAAAAAAAAATTGCGGGGCACTTGCCCCCCTCCCCCTCCCCCTGCTCCGCGGTCCCTGCTAAGTTTGGCCCAAAACTCGGGAAAGTATTATCAATAGTATTTTGACAAAACTCCACGGCTCAAAATTTCTAAGGCGTCACGCTTGATCATAATCACCCGAGGTTAAGGAAAGCAAAGGTTTCAGCAATAAAAACAATCAATTTCGTGGCCGAAACGGAAGAACAAGGCAGGGGGGGGGAGTTACTTTCCCATACTTTGATTAGAGGATGAAAGAACTTTACCGTTACGAAAGTAAATACTTTTGACTGACCATACTCATCTTGATCCCTTGTTAAAGTTTTAAAGCCTTAAATTTCTGGACAATCAATTACAAGACCATTGAAATCACAGGTTCCGAGAAGATACAGAAACCTGATGAAGACCACAGACTTGGTCGAAAAACGTTGAAAAAGGTTTTTAAACAGATCCAGATTTGTATGTATCCATCCTACGTACATAGAAATCTGAGTAAGACTCCATTTGTTGATTGGCTAATTCTGAAAGAGCCAAGAACCCCCCTTCCCACCCCCAAGGTGAAATTAATGAGGAGCTTTCAAAATCTTTTTTTTCCTTTTTTCAACTGTCTTTCTCAGGAGGGGGGTTTGATAGACCCCCACCTCATTTTGGATTTCTCCTCGTGTTGTTTTTGCGTTTGGGCAAATATTACCACTCGCTCTCCAAATTACCTACCGTGTGTTTTCCCATGTGTCCATGAAAAATGTCAAAACTTTTACAAGGGACAGTGTAGAAACAAAAATTAATATTTTTCCTAATTCTGATTTTGTTATTTTAGGCTTCTGTTTCTAAAAGATTTTAGACCAAAAATAGATTTGGTTAGTTGTTCTATTTCAATATTATTAATAAGTTAACCAATTTCTTGCTCAAACGAAAGCTTTTCATATCTTTTTCTCCTTCCTTAATTTCAAATCATTGTCCGTTTCTCCTAAAATTGGCCGTGAGTGAATAACTGTCCTACTAATAAAGCTTAAGGACGTTCAGCCTAAGATCCAAACCAGTACGGTCTTTGGCTATAAAGAGTTTGTTCAAATCGTCCTTAACCTTTTCATAGCCGTGTATGTGTAGTGTTTAGTTCTAACTATAGTACAAATAACAACTAAAAGCGATATATACATGTCTGTTTATCATTCGTCATAGTCTCTGCATAGCGTTTTATGCAAGGTCAACATTGAAACTCAAAAACTTAGGACGCCATTTTTTTCGAGACCATTGCTCTACCGGACCTCTGTCCAAGCTCACAAAAGACACTGAGGTCAGATCGCTGATATCTGTTTATTACTTTATAACCTTGCACTGTTCTTGGTATAGGAAGAACAAATTTAACGCCATCTAACAAAGGCAGTGACAGAGAATCGAGAGCCATGTATCAAACGGTAAATAACATGATAACCCGTCAATAATATATTAAAAACCAGTTAATAATATAACAACCAGTCAATAACATAATGGCCAGTCAGCTGTACTCCCATCAACACTCACAACGCCAGTTATACAGTAACCATATAACAGTACATTAACCAGCCGATTATATAACAGCCAGTATAGAAATCAACTCATATAAATAAACGCCAACCAATAATATGATAGCCGGTCAATAGCAAAAGCGCCAACCGGTAATGAAATTTAACAAGCCAATAATATGATAACCAGTAAAAACCTCAATAATACCCATACAGACAAACGCCAACCAATAATATAATAACCATTCGATGACAAAATAACCAGTCAATAATATAATAACCAGCCAATAATATAACAACCTGTTAATAACACTCATATACACAAACGCTAACCCATAATACAATAACCAACCAATAATATAACAACCACTGAACCAGTCAATATTATTCCCATAAACACCAAATGCCGGTTCCTTATACTTGAGTGTTCCCCTTTTGTTATGCATCTCGTTTAGGAACTGCGCGAACTCCATGAAATTTAGTTCTGCTGCACCAATGGGAGCCACGGATTCTTCTTGAAGGAAAATTTTGTTTGGCTGCGGAATTGTGGCTCTTGACGATTGGCCGCACAGAATCTTGGGTAGTATATCTCATAGATTTTGATTTTCGAATCCTCGCATTTATACATTAGAACGTAGTCTCCTTGGCAGCGCCAAGTCTCTTCCATAAAACATCCCTCTCCTCGTGAGTTAAACTTGTTAAATGCGTCGGGCATGCGCACAGCTGCCCCAAGAGCCAGGGGGGTCAGATTCAGTAAAATAACCAGAACTCTAAACATGTCTCTGCCGTGATAAGAAGAGAAACATTCTATAAGCCTGAAACCCAATTAAACGTGTTTATGCGGAAACTCGACGAACAAACACACATGCCTCGTTCTACACTAGAAAAGCAAAATCAGATAATTTTGTTATACTTACTGGTAAAGCCCCTTATGGCGATGGTCCATCGCTGATGTATGCATGCGGCAAACCTTCAAATTTTAGGATGAACGACCTTTGGTGATGTAGCAGAAATCTTTTTTTTGCTCGTGTTTTAGTGAAAACAATCTTTTTAATTCCCAGATCTATAGCTTAACACGTCCTCGTACTGTTCGATGCCGATTCGTTACTTACTGAACGCTAGTGTCGCATCTGTCAAGTACTAACCAGACTAGCCAAGACGAAGAGGTTAAAAGATCTTAAAAAATATTGGTGACTTTAAATTGTGAGCCGAAAGGCGCACGTAATAGTGAGGGGCTCGTACCACAGTATGAAGTCCATTAATCTCGTCTCCAGGCCTACGCTTCTATCTGACCAGCGGAACGACAATGGCAGAAGCTCTGGACCGTTTCCGCGACCTGAACACTTCCATGTATAGTATTTCCATACTTCTGATATGAGTGTTTGTCCACGTACCGCTGAGTATCGGTTATTGTGCGCGTTCCTTTCTCGCTTTCTACCGCAGACCATCTAGAAGACGAGGGCTCAGACACCATGAGGTATGAGGGTGGTGCGCCACTGGTCTGTTCTTAGGGGCGGACCTTTTGACTTTTCAGGGGGTAGAGGGAGGGATGGAAAATTTGGTCAGTGGAGTAAAAAACTCTCTGACCGACAAACAAGGCAGATAGTTTTTTCCTGTCGAAAGTTGGTTTGCCCCTTATCTGATACGACTGACCTTTGACTGCCAATCATGGCTTTAACACGGAGTCATGTACAAAGAATCCAGTTAAACAGTTTTTGTTAGTTCTAAGTGAGAAGTAAGCATCCTCGTGCTACCGATTGCGCATGCCCGCATGCAGACAAGCAGTTGAATTTAGTCTGGTGAAATAAACAACAGCTTTCTGGGGTTGCTTGTCATTTCTATAAATCCAGGTTTGAAACAAATTTTATAACTGGATTTGTTGTGTGTTGCCTATACGTTATTAGAGGGAGGCCAAATTTTGCGAACTGTCAAATCACTGCAATTAACTTTTTTTGAACCAAATCTATTACATGTGTGTCACTTCGTCGGTCTCCAAGATGGACAATATTTACCTCGATAATATTCTCAAACAATGACAATATTCATGTCCCAAGCAAACGTAAATTTTGTTTCTTTTCTTAGTTTTTGCTCTTACTAACGTAACTGTTATCAGTTATCAACGATGCTAATGCGGTTTTTTTCGGTCGAATGCAATGCTTATACCAGAAGAGAAGCATAACCTGTACGCTAACCAACTAAACTACACTCTGTGAAGCAGGCGTGTAAAAGCTTGAAATTGAAAATGCGTTAAAATGCTATTTATCAAATTGGAACTACAGTTACGGTCTTGCTTTGTTTCAAACTGAATCGCGTCCTAAAATGAAACTTGTTCATTGGTAAAGCCCTTACAGACGGTCTGTCGTTTATCATAGATGGTTTAGTTTCCAAGAAAGCAATGTGAAAATCAAACTTTGATCAGTGCAAGTGCAAGCACATTGCATTTTTTTGTTCATTGAAAGGCTGCCAGATAATTACCAAACCCAGCAATTCCACTGTTCATTTTTACTGTCAGCTCTATATATATTTCTCGGTGGTAGAAATTCTGTTATTACGAATACTTTAATTAGAAGATAGGAGATCTTTGAAATAATTCTCGAAATTTCGAAGATTAAAGAGTCTTTCGTGATTATGTTTCGAAGACTCATGCTCAAAGCAAGTTAGAATAGAATCAACCAGTGTAGTTTCTAACGTGTGAGTCGAGAAACACAGTGGAGCAATGTCGAGGATTTGTGAATTAAGAATGTAAAAAAATCTTAGGTTCTTGTAAAGAAAATATAAAATATTTAATATTTACAGTAAAACCACTAAAATTTGAAAGAAAGAAAAAACTGCAAAGAATAAGGAGGGCAAACACAAATAGTCACTGTATTCGCCTAGTGAGCACACCGTTGATAAATCAAAAAGATTTTTTAACCGACACATTTTACTAGAGCAAGAGGATTAGTTTAAGAAAATATCTAAGAAAAGGGATGTTCATATACACCAAATAGTCTAAATAATCATGGAATTATTCGCAACACTACCAGGTTTTTGCTTACAATGTCACTAATCATTTTAGCTTGCAGCTGAAGGACCAGGTTGAATGATTGATACCTCCTGAAAAGTATATCGTGTAAGAAAGAAGGTCTTCTTACCTTGGTTGGTGATCGAGGCAAACTTAAATATTTTTCAGTTCTAGTTTGTGTGTGTTCTCGCCCCTGTTTTGGACTAAACTGTGATTAATTGCAAGAGATATAGAAACTCTTATAATTAAACAGTTTTTCCTGCGGAAGTATTCAACTTATGTCACCACAACCATCGCACAAAATACAAATATCGTTTGGCAACTTGTCAGTTATTGGAACGGTACAGCAAACTCAATAATTGCCCTTTGGTTAGTGATCGTTGAACACGTTTCGCGTTGAACAGTTTTAGTGCACGCACCTATTACCAGTAGCTTGATATTTTCAGCGATGGCTTAGCTAATAAATACTTTTAACGAAAATTGTTTTAAGAGCTTTTTTCAGTAATTTAAACAAACCTGAGCTAAATCAACTTTGATTTCACATTTCTTTTTTTCTTTCTTAAGTAAACACTTAAAGAGAAACGAAGCAAAAAGAAGTTAAAGGTTAATTTGAACAGTCGAGAAAAATACAAACAATATTAATGACACCTTTTGAGCTGTGACGCAAAAACCAACTCTGAATTGGTTTAATTTCCCAAAACAAACAGGCACAAAAATGAAAAATATATTTTTATTTGTGTTTCAAATCCTGGTGTACCATGTTATAGCAATAATTAGTCTAATATTTTACCAAGTGTTGGCTTTGCAAGAAATATTGAATCATTGGACCGGAGGCCGCTAATTACTTGTTAAATTATGACAAACATATTTCGAAAGCTGTAAGCGGAAAAATTCTACATTAAAAAGATATTCAGAATAACTTTCTATAAACTTAGAACAAATTTATCAAAGCGTTGTATCACTGAGTTTCTGATCAACCTTTTTGGAAAAAAATACATTTTTGAATAGAACGTATCCGATCTTAAATATCACATCAATGTTAATGTTTTTTGAAACTAGCTCTTCTATATGAGCAACGATATTCTTTTTCATGGTAACAGTTTGAATTTCAGTTCTTTTGTCTCGAAAATCATGCATTTGTTACAGAAAGGAAACGATGGCTATTTACGAAAGCAATTTAACACATTTTAAAGTACATTTGAGCAACTAAGAAATGTATAAAAAAATCGGACAAAAACAATCAGTACATCATTGACTATTATTTCCCTGGTTGCTATAAGTACACTAATCAAATTTCTTTTCTTTGTGTTTATTAATCACCCGAATCAATTGTTATTTGAAATATTACAAATAAGCACTTGCAACAAATTTTGCCCCGCAAACCGGAACCTGTATGACTAGTTTGACACTTGAAAAGGCAGCTGAAGGTCTAAATTGTAAAACAAAATCGAAGTTCAACGATTTATAACTGTAACAACATTTTAAAATATGTTTAGAGATCCACATTTAACCTCGAGTGCTCTTTTTCTGTAACTATCATATTTTAAGTTTATTGTTGGAGCAAGAGTTACAAGAATCGTTACTTAAATACGCGGCGTGGCAAATTAAACAAGCTCACGTAAAAATCAGCAAGAACGTTTGTCGGTTTTTAAAAGTAAACTGCTTCTTTTCCAAGAACCTGATAATTTTGGCCAAGGCTTGGTGTTCTTTCGTTTTTCCCGAATTTTTGCCAAATTTAACTTGGTTAAATTTTTTTCAGATTGCTCCTCTTTTTTAAACAAAATAATTATTTAATCAAAAATTTGGGTTTTTTTATTGATTTGAGAAGAAGCTCGAAACTAGGGTCGCTGGTCTGGCCGGTCCGACCAGTCAGTTCTTAAATGGAACGCACAAGTTCTCAGAACTGGTTCTGACCAGAATGGCCTTGCTCATGGATCAGAGCTGCTCAGTTCTTCCGCTCCGGTCGGCCAAAGCGCGTGAAATTTGGAGAGTTGTGGCCGGAAAAAATGTACCTACGCGCCTTGGACCTTTCCATTTAAACTCTGGCTAGAACCAATTTGTTTTGGTCGGCAAACGGACAGATGAAAGCGACCTAAGATTGTAACGACCAGTAATAGTTTCCGGTAGGAGATTGTGTAGTCTATGTCTCTGTTTGGCTACAATCTGAATGAAAAGCTGTTTAGTTGCTTGAACCTCAAAGCGATAGCAACGTCAATGCATCAAGGCTGAAGTTTGAATTTCCCGTAAATACCGAACGTTCGAGGTTAATAATAAGTATTTTATTTCATAGCATTTTTTTTCTGGAAACGGCAATGACACCATACTTCAAACATCCGGTTCTGCGCGCGCGTAGGTCATTAACAACAATCCTCAACGCCCATAGGCATTGTGGGAAATCCAGAAAACTCTAGAACAATTCCGAATGCGCGGAGTGTCTCTGAAATTTAATAATGAGAGAGTTGACCGCACCTTGGGGTTTTCCGCAATGTCTTTGTAGTAGTGACTGTTTTAAGGAGGCAGTTTCATGGTTGCCCCTAATTGAGATGCCGCTTTCCAAAACCAGTTCCTTTAGTTCTTACTTAAGAATGATGCATGTGATTTATTTTGACAAAGAAACTCTTTTAACAAGTAGAATTGTCAAGAAACAGTGCATTGTGGCGCTATGTTACCTCACTCATGTCCCTCAAGCTAACACCACAATCGCTTCTGCACTCATAACTTTAATCCATTACAATCGTAATCAAAATCAAGCCATCCGTACTTGTATTTGCAAAGTATAAGACAAAATTGTTTGTCTCAGAAGTTTTTTTTATCGTCTTTTAGTATAGCTGCAAAAGTAAGACTGGTAATGAAACTCACCAGTTTCGTTGTTATATGTTTTTGTTCTCCATTTCTTTTGTTCGTTGGCCTTTGCCGTGAACAAAACACAAAAGGTATTGAAATGCCTATATGAACAACTAACCAGACGAGTAAAACATTTGGGCTCACAAAAAAAAATGTGCACAGTCACGGTTTTTTCAACGTAAAACAAAGTGGCTTTGTTCGCTCCCTTTGAAATTTGTTGAGCTTCCCAATCAGTTTGTCTATTTAACTATGCTTTTACTGAAAACTGAAAAGATTTCACAATCAAACAATGAAGCAGTTCCTTTAATATTTTACTGGCTCTTGGTCAGGCCAAGACTCTCTCTCCGTTTTAATTCTAGTTTAATTCAATACCACCATTAGTGATAGCATCAACATTATCACTTTCATATTCATTTTTATTGCCATATCATAGTCCCCTTCCTCCTCCTTTTCGTCATCATCATGTTTACATCACATCATAATATTGATTGTCTGTCGGACGGCGTTTCTCAGTTTAGTCTGATTCAATACCAACAAGCCTGATAGCATCTGTGTCATCGTCATCCTCTTTATCACCATTTCTGTCGTCATCACAATCAGCATATTCATCGTCTCTTAAAATACCGTAGTCCTCCTCCTCCTCTTCTCATCGTCATCGTTATCATCATCATCATCATCATCACAATATCGTATTGATCGTCTGTTAAACTAAGCTTTCAAACAGACGATGTTCCACAGTTTAATCTAAATCAATACCGCTAACTACCACTGCCTCTGCATCTGCATCAGCCTCGTCATCATCATCTGTATCATCAGTAATGTTGTCATCAGAATCATTGTCTGCTATAGCTTTCAAAGGGCCAACGCCTCTCAGTCTTTCTTGCACTGCTTTGGATGGATACCTGATGTAGTAATGATAAGATAGAATCAAAAATCAAAGCAAATAGGGCAGAAGCGGAAGCTTTATTTGCTGCCAACAACGTGTTTAGCCTTTACAAAATGAAAAATTTGCAACACATCAATTAAAAACTACCATAAACATTTGAAAGTTGGTCAGTTCATGATAATACCGAGAACTTTATGGTCTGTAAATTTCTGTTTGTTTATTTGTTTTTATTGGGTTCTTGTAGATGGTGTGTTTCTGTTGGGCATAAGTTTACAACCGGAGCACACATACGTTCCAACGGGAACAAACCATCTACAAGAACACAACATAAGGCTCGGCCCCTCCTACGGGTCGTTGTAGTTAACAACCGCAACAGTGGATAAAGCATATCCCTAGATCTAGACTAATATTTAAAAGTTTGCTATTAGATATAAAGAACCAAAAAATTTTAACCGTCTAGCCGTCGAATATTCAATCTGCCAGTATCTTCACAGCATTTTTCAGAAGCATTATAACTCTTTGCCGTCCCTGGATTGAGTGACTTTTTGCAGTGATTTTGGAGGTGAAAGGGTAGCAGATTTTTGCCGCCCAAAAAAGGGTTATTTATGAGATTAACCACAGTTTCCATAGTCTCATGGCTCAGACTTTTAGGTGACGTCAGCAGCTGTCACGGCGTTTGTCTAGTTGGCGGTCACGAACGCTTAAACCTGGTAAGTATCGTCTTTATAAGTGTTTTTTCGAGCCATTTTCCACTTTAGAAGTCCCCAGGTAGCATCATTAAGTTAGTAATGAGGCAATCTTCTGAAAAAACCAAAGGTGAGAGGTGATTTCATGATGATTGGGACGCCGAAAGCTTGTGTTGCGAACGATTTCAGACCACGAGTGAAGACATCTCTCTGGTTGTTCTGCAGATAGATTATAGCACCAACTAAGGCGACTTGGGCAAGTTTTGACTTCCAAAAATGCTAACGGGCACCGTATTTTTCTAGTATGTCCAGGTGGCTTGATACTCCTAAAAAACTATAAAACAGAGATGGGCGGACCTCCTTTTCGCCGTTATGCTTGGATTACCCAGAATTCCTATCGGACACGAACAAGGAAACAGTGGATTCGCCAAACTTGCTCTTATGAAAAGGTTGTAACTTGGCCTGCGGAGGGAGGAATGGGAATCATTGCCAACCAGCGTTAAGTATTGGACTTGAAGTTTTCTGTAATTATGACCTGTTTGCTTTAAAAAGATTTTTCTATTACAAAAATGACGACAAAAGTGCGTCTTGTTGGTGCTCAGGAGTTAGAAAACAAGCATTTCTAGTTTTGCAACAAATCAAACCACGAACTTGGACAGAAATCAAGGATTTTTGCTGGTGTATTGGATGCAAAAAATTCAGCAAGTTATTTTTAAAGATGTCGGTCTTGAGGGACCGATATTTACTGACGCAGACAGCAAAGAGTTTTAACTTTAAAACGTTTTCTCTTCTTAAGGCTCACTCCTGCGTTAGTTTACTTATTTTCTTCTGTTTGTGTGTTTTGTGGGTTTATATATATATATATATATATATATATAAAATGTCCTAATACAAGTGTGGCAAATAGTAAATCTGAAATCTTCTGACCGGCAACGAGAGGGTCGTTGGTTCGATTCCCGTCAGTGACAGTGACACAGATTTTTTATGACTACTTCTACATTCGAGAAATGTTTAACTAATCATACAAACTACATGCAACCGGATGGTTGAATAAAATATGAATATTGTTATGATGTATGATTGTAGAACTAGGGATAGAACGAACACTCCTTTAAAACTACCTGTCGGGCTGAGTCCTGATTCTTGAGACGGTCCTGGCGTGATGCAGAAGAAACTCCTCTGGAATGTGCTCAAACATGTTGTTCTGGGGAATGAAGTAATGTTCACACGTTTTTGTGACCAGGCAGTGCAGCAAGCTGTCCAGTAGACCCATTAGCAACCACGCCAGATTTTCCTCTTCCCAGACTTCCACGGGCACTCTCTCGCAGGTCCACAAAAAAATGGTCTTCATGAAGTAGGAACAAAGCACCTTCGGTCGCCGCAGTTCACAGTAGTAGATAGACTTGAACATGCGATAACAGTCTCTCTGTGGAAAGATAAAATCCAAACAGGAATAAATTGTCAACCGCTTCATCTAAGTAGGGAGCATTACAAAAACCAACAAATAAATTAAAACTTTAAAAGCATGTCTTTTATGCAATATTTCAGTGTATCAAACGTCTCAGAATTCATAGTTTTAGTTTTTGTCACTGGACTCCAGTTAATCACAGTTTTAATTATAACGGTACTCATACAAAATTTTCTTTAACCCTAGAAGGCATGAGGGGGGGGGGGCATTTTGACACCCCCTCGATTTTTTTGTCTTTAAGCTTTTGTTCCTCGACCGATTACCAAAATCTTTGGCACAACTATTCTTTGATTGTTAAGACATCTTTTGACCCTAATTAAGTGACGTCACGATTGATGACGTCATCATAATAAGTCACGC
>JAOEJI010859582.1:0-13799 GCA_025448255.1 Umimayanthus chanpuru
ACTGAAAAGGCTTTGCAGATTTTTTTTTTCTCAAATCTTCAACACCCCCTCCCCCTCAAAGGTCAAATGGTCCACCCCTAATCCAAAACCTTCTACTCAGCTGGTGATGTCGTGCTATGTAGATAATTAAATTTTGTAAAGAAAAAATTCACAAATATCAATCATTTTGTCATCCAAGCTGGTATCCTTTATAGTATATATTTTGTCCCTGACTACAGTCCACAGACATGTTTAATATGCATTTTATCATATTTGTTTTTCACTATAATCCAATAACTCGAGTAAACTGGCCAAGTTCTCAGGTAGTTTTTTATAGTTTCTAACAATAATGTAGATTCATTTCAACAATTAAGTATTCTAATTTTAAATGTATCGGTTATTTGTGTTTCACCTTTTGGAGCCATAATAGGATTTTAAAAAGTTAATAATGGCTATTCTTCTGTCTTCTACAGAGCATGCCTTAACTTGTAAAATATTTCAATTTGAAAGAAAAACAGACTCTAATTTGATGCTTCATTAAGGTTTAATACAATTGATGTGCAAAATCAATAAAAGTAACACAGATCAACAAATACCAAAATCACATAAGCAGAAAAAAGGTTAAATTCCGTCATATTCTTTTCAATATATTTTTTTTTGGTAAATCGAACAGTGTTCAACTCGTTTCATATTGTAATAGTCAACTCATTGGTTCAGATCACATGTTTTTCGGAATAAAAATTGGCAAGAATTAATGGAGAAGATTTGGCTCTTGTGCTTAACCTTGACTTGTACAAAAAACTGTACGAATAAAATCTATTGCTACTTTGAAGATAACCTACCACGTGCATGAAGCAACAAATTTGTGTTGACATACAACCAAGCAATCTAATATTTTATTTTCAATTTTAATACGCATTCTATACTGCGCCTGTGCGAAATTTTTGGACAATATAATAAACGAGTTTGCAAATTTTTTTCAGTTTCACATCCAACAACGTCTCGATGAAATTAAATTTTCTGTCGATTTTATCACTATCCCTGTTTCTTCAGAGAGTAAACAAACACAAAATATTTATAAACAAAAGCAGACAGCTGTTAAAACCTCATGGTCAGAATTAACTCAGTCACGAAGTTTTTTAAGTGACGGTCGCACGAAAGGCCATGCAATGTGCATATTTTTTCAAATCGTGCCGAACATGCACAGAGGTATTGTACATTTTTGTATTTTCATATAGGATTGATGTAGATGAAGCCATGAAGTCATGATATTGAGTGATATTTTTGTGTAATCGTTTAGTTAAAGCTATAAATCATATCCTCAAAAAAGTTATTGTTAATGCATGAGATTTGGTCCTTCTATTGCATGTTTCAAAGTTAACTCAATATATCTATAAAGTGTGCAAGTTGACTTACATAAAAATTGAATCTTCCATTTTACTCACAGCAGCCTGTCGACATTTATTTTACATGTTAAGGCGATTCGAAGGAGCTGCCCATCAAAGCTAAAAGTTTGTACTTAATGTTTGCTTGACCGGCCAATAATATATACTTAATCTAATCGTATGGAAAAACAAGAAGTATCTGTCTTCAAGTAAAAATCGGTTAGAATAATTTCAACAAATTAGCTTTTTATTACACGCTGTTTTTAATAGAACGTGAGCCTTGGTTTTTTTTATATATTTTGGCAAATTCAAGTCGAAATCATTGTTCTTAAACTGTTCATATTTTTATAAAGAGAATTGCCATTTATTTTAAAATGATTTTATGGTGTTAAGCTAGAGATCGTTCCTAATATTTGTTCTTAAACTCTAGGAACATGAGAGTTCTTATATAAGAAAAGCATGTATCAAATTTGATTCGGTTCCTTTCGAACAGTCTTCCACCTTAAAACCTCAATTGTTATACTGAGCTTACATGCAGGATATTATTTAATAGTAAGGAGTGTCCCATCCATTTTCACTAAGCCGGTTACTTCTGATATCTTCTTTGGTGAGAAATAATGTTTTAAACAAACCAAATTGTTTTGATAGAAAGTGAACGTGTCTTTTGTTGTTCTTTGCTGTGACCATTAGAAATGCGCGAAGCCAAAGATGCTTGCAAAAGTTTCCGCCGCCATCTTGTGCTGATCGGCGTCGCGATTGCCTGAACTTGTTACCAGCTTACTGACCCGCGGCAAAGATTTAAATAATTAGTCCGCTACAACTTGGTTAATGGATTTCCAATTAGGTGCAAACACGATAAACGTTTCAACGTTGTTCTGTCTGCTCAGAAACCACAGAAGAACCGAACGACTAATTAATGGATGAACTCGGCAATTGTAGCAGTCCACGATAACCGACTTAGAAATCGTTCGTTTATCGGTTTAATCAAATCGTCTTGGTTAAGTTTGGTTTACATATAGTTGTATGCGTCGTATCTGTCGTTTCTGTCTTATCAAAAAATTCTTACGACAGATACAACCATATGGAAACCTCACACACAACCGCCCAATACGACAGATACGACAGATACAACGTGTTGTCTGAGATAGAAATGATTCTATCTTCTAGTTCTACAACAGATACAACAGGAAATGGGCGTGGCACGACAGCATTTTGTTAATGGAAACCACCGTAAGCGACTCATACGACAGATACAACAAAAATATGTCCAAGAATACACTTCGTTCTGCCGCTGTTACGGCAGCAGAAGCAACAGATAGGACAAATACAACAATATGGAAACCCAAGATACTTAACTGTTGTATGAGTTGCATCGGGTTGTGTTTGCGCTGCAGGGGACTAGTTTCACACGACAGAAACGACAGATACGACAGATACAACTATGTGGAAACCAGGCTTAAGCCATATAATTTAAGTTAAAGCCAAATATTTCTTTCTTTCTATACGTTTCTCGTTTTCAGAGCTGTCAATGAACTAGAAATTTGTTTTAAATAGTTTGCTATATCTCTGTTGTATTTTGCATACATTCCCCAAATGCATTAAACCGCATGTTCCGATGCAACCACAATTTATCTTCAGACACAAGGTTCTGTGCCAGCGTTAGCACTACAAGTTTAAAGACACAAAGGCCTAAAAAACGTAGAATACTCGGTTAGTACACAATCTATTTTTATAAGAACCAGTATTTTTTGCCGAAGCGCATTGTTCTTAATTTTTTTGCAACTTCAACCATTTTGGTCTTAATTCTATGAGCGGTTTGAATTGAAGAAAAAACAAGCTAGAAACAAACCATGGTGAAAGGCAACGCCTCGGACCATACATGTACTGTACGGCTGTAGTTAGAGGCCAACGATCTTCAATTAATTGTTTGTTGAAACAGTCTTTAGGTCTTAGAATACAGTGCTACATATATAATTTGGGACAATGTTTTTTATAATGAATAAGAGACCTCGTGAATCGTTTCGTGTTTTATATTGAATTATGATTTTCAGTCCGAAGTTTCTACTTTAAGATATTTCATAGTTATCGAGCCACAGCCTGAGAGCTATTCCTTAAATTGCTCTCAAATTTTGGCCATTATTAAGAGCGGCTCGGCAACCTGGCTAAATTTGCAAGTCACTTCAATACAATACTTATATTTGATTCTCCGTGTTTCTCATGTAGGTGAGGTTTTTTGTAGCCGAGTTATAACTGAACATTCCCGTCTTTGATTCAGTTCGTCAGTTCTGTGTAGAGTGTTAACTGTGTGATATGCAGCAACTTTCTGAGTCAAGATATCCACAGGATTACACTAATACATTAAAGGTACAAAGTAACTCTGTACTTTACTTACATAATTAAACATTGACAAAGTTCCAAATATCGTACAATTCAAACAAGGAATATGATCGCAGAGCCGTATATGTCGTGGTAATTATCCGCGGCCAATACAGTGTATACTGTCCGGTTTGGGAAAGTGGCCAGAACTTTAATTTCTGATGCAACTACGTATACAGTTTCATGGCGATAACATTGATACATAGTTGATAGAACTTCGGTACTGGTTGTGAAGTTCAACAAACCTCAAAAGGACTGTACAAAGGCCTACAAAGCTGCTTTATCGTAGGTTGAACGATCCGTGACCCTGCACACTGCGAGTTTTGTCAGTCAATGTGTTGGCCGGCAAATCTTTTTACTGATAAGTTCTTCATATTCATATCATGCAATACCTTTTGTGTTTTGTGCACGGTCAAGGCAAACGAACAAAATAGATAGAGAACATGTCTAAATGAACTCCCGCGCCCTTAATACACATTTGACACTTTTTGTTTAGTTTCCTTTTAATATAATTAGTAGTATATTTTATTCACTGGCACGTCATGTATACCTGTTTTATTTTAAAAATCACACCAGCACTTTTGCACTTTCACAAGAATCATCTGTAGAGATGGAGAGTGAATAAATGGAAGAAGAAGAACAAAAACCTATAACAAAGAAACCTGCCAGGTTTCTCAACCAGTTTGTTTTGTCGACTATGATCGATATCATGCCATAACCATAACAATGACCAGTCCCTAATGCGCAAGAGATAAATGAAGTACTCGCGTGGACCCACATATAGCCGGCAAGACTGCACTCTTTTTGAATTATGAGAAACATTTTTATGAGAGCGCTGAGGCTGAGATTTGCCCAAAAATTTAAGGAAATGAATAGGCTGAATTGAGAACATCCTCAGGTTCAGCCAAATTTTACGTGTTTTTATAAAACAAGAGTGTAACTGAGGCAGATGCGTGTAAATAAAACAGATATCTTTGGCGTAGCTGGTATTAGAGACATTAGAAGCAAATTCGGTTGATAGTGCTGAACATTTGTCGGGAACGATGTTTAGTGTCGTGAGACGCAGGAGCAAGGCTGGCGACCTCAATTACCATGCAGTTGATATTGTATCACCTTCATATTACGTTATGTGTCCTTGAGCAAGGCACTTTACTCGACTTGCTCCAGTTGACTCAGCTGATCCAGCTGTATAAATGAGTAGCAGCTTCTGCTCCAGGGGGAGTCACAGACTCTCATCCGTTTAACACTACGGAAACTGGAGATAAGCGCCGGCCTTATGAGTCACTTGGCTGGGGGAAGGATTTAGCTTTATTAGCTCATATTACACTCTTTTTTGTAAGAAAGTCTGATTTTTGAGCTGAGGCTGAATGTTCTTTTAAAATGTTTTGAGGATTTCAGCCTCAAATGTTTTTGAAACGGTCTTAAACATAATTGTTAGTATTGGGCGTACATTTGTTGTTTTCCATTCGCACAAACCAACCGGAAGCATAAATACCCTTTGTTATAGTTAATTAGCCGCTACCCTGGCAGCGCAAGAAAGCAATATAATAACAAACAAAAGTATTTAGAAACAAACTTGTACATGCGCAACACTGTGGGCGATGGTGTACTGACGAACATTAGCGGAGAAACAAATTATTTCCCTGGTTTTGTACGTTATTCAAAATAAACGTTCTTCGTCTTGCTTCAGCCTCAAGTATGTTGTTAGCGTGTTCTTCAATTTTGAGACTTTTTCAACCTCATGTTCTTATAAAAAAATATACACTAGTATATTTCTGTGCTGGTTTATTTAATGAGTTCGCATATGTATGCGACACACACACTTTCTGTCTTCCTGATTGTCAAGGGCTATTTTCAATCAAAGACGCTCATTACCAATTAAACTGAATGCTCGGCTGTTTTTTCACTCGTTTTAACTTGAACCTGTAAGTTGAGATCTAAGCTCTTAAATGTCAAAGTTAATGCATCGCATATCGCAATTGACATAATATGATATAAGTTCTTCAGCCTGCTGTTAATCAGAGCACAAATTAAACTTTTAGGTTAAAACTTAATCGCCAGTATTGTGAATTTTAAAGGATTCTTATATATGACAATAAAACATGAATAATTGCACAATCTTGCTCAATTAGCTCAGCAGAACACGAGCACTTTCGATGTACAAATAATTCACAAGATCTTTGCTACAGTTTTTAAGACTGTGGTTAAGGTCAGTATTTTGCTACAGTTCGAATACGTTTAAAGATACAAAAGACAAAAACCACTTTAAACAATTCAAGATGACTTAATTTCAAATGCAAATGAAACGGATTTTGAAATATGTGCTGAAGCGGCCCACATGATAAATTATTAACTAGCTAAACTTTATCCCAAATGCATTCTTCTTGTTTGTTAAAAAGGATTATTGTGTAATTAAATCATTTCCATTGAAATACTTTGAGTGAAAATGTAAAGAACTTGGTTTTCAAAGCAGCTACGGGTTTTTAGACCTCGTCCACACTACACCGCCGGTTTTCAAACGAAAAAAGTATTGTTTTGTTCTGTTTTCAAAAAGATTTGCGTCCACACTTATCGTTTCCGTATCGCTTTCGCCCGTCCACACTACAACGCGCATCCGTATTGAAAACGCTCTTAAACCTTATATTCTCTTATAGTCTCCCTCCATTCTTCCACCAGTACTTTCGTCGCGACAAGTTAAAGTTGTCACACTACTCTGAAGTTCGTCCTGGTCTTGGCAGAACCATCTAGGTTTTGGCGGGCTTCGACCAAGTCGTTTTTGTTATCCTCATTCCGCCCAAAGCCAGCAAGCTAAGGAGCTTTATAATATCTTGTTCTCTTCTTGAAAAATCAAAAAGTAGTATCAACAGGGTTAAATGCGCTTCCGAGAGCGTCAAAAGACTAAAAATCACAGCGATCAACAAGGAAGCCACCTGAAAGTGTCTGTCCGATACTTGGAAACTCACGGTTGAGTGGTCTGCAGCCAGCTGGTGTTGTTGTGGTGACGTCATCGTTTTCAGATAGCATCGTTTTCGCCCTCCACACTAGGAAAACAGCGTTTTCAAACAGTACCGTTTTCAGATCGTTCCACTCTGGGGAACGTTTTCGAATTGATCCGATTTCGCTGATCGTTTTCGGCGTTGTAGTCTGGACGGTAGCCGTATCCGGAACAAAACACTATCGGTGTAGTAAACTAGTACAGTGTGGACGGGGTCTTAAGGTCATTCCCCTGTTTTTCAGTGCGCAGCTCTTCTGCGCATGAAGGCAAAATCATAATTTTTGAAAGATTTCATTGTCCCCTGGCAAAAATTATACAGTTAAAATGAGAATTGATAAAATTAACTGGAAAGTTTGAAATTTGTTCGATTTAAGTCAACTTTTGTAAAACTCGCCCCAGGCCCCCCTCGGAAAATGAGCAAAAAACGCCTATTTTAGCGATATTTTGCACAGTATCTCCTAAACAAGCACGGTGGCCCCCAAATTGTTTTCTCTCATTTCATTGACATTGTAATGATCTTAGATACTTGAAAAAACTATAAAAATCTATCGAGAGAAACTTAAACTATAATTAATTGAAAACGTTCTTATTAACACAAGAACCTAGCCTTTTATGTACGTAACCGGGATAACGTTTCTGTGTCTTTTCCTGCTCGAAAATCCAACATTGAACTTACAATTGATGTGAAAACTTGGAATATACTCAAAGGCCCTTTTTTAATTGCTTTGTTACATATTTTCAAATGAAAACACAGCTTATTTGTTTGAAATAGGCAGATATACTAAATATTTCGAAACAAGGACCAAACACCTGCTATGTGGCATAAAGAGGGATGCGTTTGATTAGCTATAGCTCTCAAATGAGGTCGGGCACCCCCCTTTTTTATTACTAATTTTGGATTCCTTTATGATGGATATTATACTGGCAAAGTTTGAAAAAATCTATCAAGCGGGTTTTTTTCAGGGGAACGACGTTAATGGCGCAGCTGTCCTTAATTTCTGGCAACACAGACTACTGTCGTAACCCAATATGACCAATTTTGCTATGAACAATAATTTCAACTGGAGGTCAAGTTCTAAACTCACGTAATTTGCTGTAATCCAATCTTCCTGGCCTTGGCTCAGTTTTTACGTTTTGTGGCCTGATTGGAGCGTATGTTAAAAGTTTCCTATAAAGCGATAATTTATATATTCGCATAGGACGACCACTGGCGCTTTAATTGATGAAAACCTATATGCTGTACATTGCATTCTCTCCTTTCTTACACCCATTCCCCTAGCCCAACCCCAGCCTTTCAACCCATTTTTTTCATATCCCCCTTTGATGAAAACCATATATGCTGTGACACACAATATATCCTCCCCTACCCCCCTCCAAAAAATAACCTTCTCACACCCTATCCGTTCCCCATCTCCCTCCCCCATCACTTCCAGCCCATCAAACAGAACTTATACAGTCGACTGCCGATAACTCGAACCTTCAGGGGAAATAGAAAAAGGTTCGAGTTACCGGAAGTTCGAGTTATCGAGGGTAAAATTATATAGAAAACGGCCTGAAGGGATATGAAGATTACTTCAAGTCAGCGGGAGGTTCGAGTTAGCGAGATTTCGAGTTATCGGGAGTCAACTGTAATTAAAGTGAACAAAGATTTCAGTGTACTATAGTTCACCAAAACAAAATTGTTTGCCTGGAATGAAATACTAATGAAACTTCTGTTCATGTCTCGCCTACGAAAACAAATTAAAGACGAAACTTTTCTCTCCAAATTGTTTAAAGGAAACATTTGAGAATTATTAGCACAATGCTCGGAAGTGCTTCTTTTGACTCTTTTGTCAGGCCGCGAAGGCGTTATGAATATTCTTAAATCAAATAAAACAAAGTGATAGGTAAATTTAGGATACATTTTAGGCAATTTGAAATGTAAGTGTGTTTTCCCCAAAAAGATGAATAAATGTAATCAAGTTTTGCGTATTTGCAATGTATGACAAAGAATACACTTCGGAAAATCTTTCGCCCGGTGAATACGTCTTGAGAGAAACTTCGAAAAAGTATTAAGAAGTTGAGTGACAACTTCTTGTGTCGGGCATTGCCGATTTAGCCTTTGTCAAAGTTAATTTTGCCTTATGGCCGGTCTTTTTTTGTAAGAACAATCTCATGAGACCGCTGAGACTCAAACTGAGCTTTCACAAGCATTAACAAACATTCTAAAAAAGAATGAAAGCTGACAACTCAATACAAACACTCGTCTGAGACTCAGTCTACCTTTGATCGTTTTTGTCAAACCTGATTTTACCAAAAAGAAAAAAAGAAATTAAAATGATCAAGTTTTTGCTCAGAAGAAATTTTGATTAGAATAAAAAAGTTTTGAAAAAAGTTTGACCAAACTACGATACCTACGTACATACAAGATGAGTCTTGTATGAAAGCTGTTAAAACATTTTTTTTTTTGACCATTTGGCATTTTGAGAGTGTTTCATTACAATTTTGAAAGTTAGAATAATATCAGGTTGAAAACTGCAAAAGCCTATTTGTCATGAGTGCTTATGTATACTCATAGAAAAGTGAGGAGTGAACAATGTAGCAAAACTTCGAGGCTGGATTTGCCAAAAAAAGAAACTGAAAGCTACTGAAACTGAGCCCGTATCAATTTACCAGTTGCTCTTAGAACCAACCGACCTTGATCGTAGTGTTAAAACACATATCAAGCCGTTGACTCTCCGCTAATTAACCCTTGCATTCTAGTCTAAACTATAACGCCGATTTCCATATACTAAGCCTGCAAGGCTTTCAACAAGTATTAAAGACTTTTCGTTTTGGCTTGTTATATATAGATGTTTGGACGTAACATATTGTATTTCGGCATTGCAGAACTATCAAAGACATTATATATTTATACACAAAATATTCAACATGTTATTAGCGTTGATACTTACTTATTGAGCATTGTAGAAATAAATATAATGATAAATTGTTTAAGATCTTTTCCAGAGACACTTAAACTATTTTTACCTTTTGTTGTTAATAACTACATGAAACATTGCTTACAAAATTCAAAATTATATAAAGCTTTATAATTAGTGATGAAGAAAACGAACACGATATATCCTGCATTAAGCTGAGATATATCAAAGTTGCGATCAGACATTTTTAGTTTGTACTGTGTTATGATCTTATTAATAAATAATGGCTTTCATAAAGATACCATTGTAAATGCCGATCTCTTTCTGTAATTTAATGAAACGACTGTAAAATATTATAATTTTGCGATAATGAAGAAAAGAGGAATACTTTGGACAGCTTAGTTTTTATGCTTAACACCGCTGATATCTGAATTTTATATCTTGCTGAATTGTACTTCGGGGGCGTTTTTACTATAAATTCAAGGGGACTTCAAGGTAACTTTTCAACCATGCTTATTTGTACTCTGTTTGCTGGTTAGAATATGTGTAATCTGACAGTAAGTCTAAGCATATACATTTCGTCTTCCTGTCAACTGCAGCTGCACTGATTACAACTTCTGACAACAGTACAATTCGTCGCTCGCAAACTTACAGTAAACCATAACTTTAAAGTGACATACTCATAGCTCACAGCATGAAATTCATTTCAGTAAACAACCCAGATCATCTAGTATGATAGTTGTGCTGTATTTCATCTTTATAGTCCAGTATAGTACATGTGAATTGTGTTAAAAGATACAATAACAAAAGTAACCTTAATTGTAACATGTTGTTTACGGTATCAAGAGCAAGAAAGAAGAATTTTGTGGTAAGGATTACTTTATAAAATGCCGCAATAGTTCAACATACTTTTCCACAAGTGTTGAAGCAGCTTCTTGTTGCCTACGAAGATGTCTCTGTAAACCAAGTACGCCATTATTCATTAAACTTTCGTTATAAATGAAGTCATAGCCTAATTCCTGTATTTCAATGAACAGTTTCAGAATATTAAACTCCATACAACAGCTCAGTTAGTGTTTTCACTAGTGGTAAAAGACCGAAACTAAACAAACTAAATTAACTTGAAGTCACTGGCGTTATCACAGTTAAATTGTGATGTTCAAGCAAAAAATTAATTTTCCAGAAAGAAAACCTTATTCCTGGAAGTATATATTAATAACGTATTTAATCATTTTAAGTATACACAATAAATTCAGCAAGGTTTCATTATATATATTACTTCAAGGAAGGTTTTCTATTTTCGGACGGCTCTGTATGTGCGTCAGTTCATTGCTACGCAAACGTTTTGCACATGTATTATTTCATTTTTAGAATTTACGCTGTACAATTCTTTCATATCATTTTTTGCCATACTTTAATTTCCACGTTATCCTTGATGGTTCTATATCATGGAAGAGGTTAAACTTTGCTTGCTATTTAACTGTGTAATATGTAATCAATACAATTGGTCAGGTTGTTTAGTCTACTTTTTGGCAGAACTTTATTGCGGCAAAGTTTAATTTTACCGGTAATAAATACCAACATTATAACGTCAGCATTCACAGTTAAATATTGGATAAACAGGCACAAAACTTGACTAAGTAACTGGTTTGGCCGTTATCTTTGATTACTTTATTCCATTTGTCAGTCTGGCCGGTCGGACCAGTCAGTTCTCAAATGGAACGCGCAAGTTATCAGAACTGGTTCTGGCCAGAAAGGCCCTGTTTGAGAGTTCGATTGTGGCGGGAAAAATGTACGCGCACGCCTTGGACCTTTCCATTTAAACTGACCAGAACCAATTCTTTTCGACAGGCCAGAACGGACAAATACAAAGCGACATATCACAAAATAAGCAGGCCCGGCGGAACCGGTCCGGTTGGTCCGGCCATGGCTGGACCAACTTTTGAACTTGGTCGCATGTACTTTTTTTACTGAATTTTAAAGAAAAACATTGTGAACATTTTTAAAATCAATAGTGTGTACAAAAATAAGGCAACTTCTTCTAACAGGAAAATAGTGACAAATTCGCGACAGCAGCATTCAACCTACGCAATTTGGATAGCGACACTTGATTTGGAAATTATTAATATTTCGTCAGCGACAGAAAGCAGATTTTCATTGCCGGTGAAAAAAGTTGCCAACTCTCGTTTTAAGTACGTACTCGAGACTGACTCGAAACAAAACTCGGTACATCCAAAAAGCATGTCGGTGTTTCGCATAAACTGAATGTTACGGGATACAATGTGGGTGCTACATCAAGAATAGGGTTCTAAGTCAACGATTAGATTTTAATAATATACTTCACGTCCAACTCTTTACTTGACTGAGAATTGAACTTCAAATTTGCAGAATTGTTTTCTTTTAAACATTGTAGTCAAAAATGAAATTCCGCGGAGTACAAGCGGTTTCAGTGCAGCAAAGAAATGTTACAAACACGGGCTTTAAAACGCCAAAAGATTTGCAATTTCCGTTTGAAAACCAATTATTTGAATATATCCAATCATATGCTGAAACAAATGCCAATTTAGTTTGCTGTTAAACACATAAAAATTTGCACCATAAGTTTCAGTTCATTTTTTCGTTAATTCTCTCTGAGAATGCGCCAAATATGCGTTTTAGAGTAGCTAAATTTCAAAATTTCCCGGGGGAGCATACCCCCGGACCCTCCTAGTGTACTCGCGCCATTGGCGCTCGATCTTATTTTAGCCGGACCAACTCCGAACTGCTTCCGCCGGGCCTGATAAGGTCACTTTTAAACAGCTTACCTGCCTAGCTGATTGCGGCCTTGTTTGAAAATGGAAAAATCGAGAAACGCACGTCTAATATGGCGCCAGAATTAATGAGTTCATGCGATTCTCGGCTTTGTTACCCAAAACAAGACCGCTAACCGTGCAGGCGACTACTTAGTTTGCTTTTTATTATCCGTGCAAATGATTTCAGCCGATCAAAAGCTAGATACGGCATTGTCATTGACGCCGAGATGTCTTGAATGCCAGCAGAATAGACAGTCACTTTCCTGATTTCCACCTGTAATTTGACGTAGTGAAGATTTCTATTTTATTGTTTTCAGGAAGTTTAGCTCTCGTTCAAAAGTTGCCCCACTGGGAATCACTGCGCCTACAGGTTTTCGAGAATCTGATTAATTCCCGCCAAAACCACTGACTACTATCGCTTTTTTTCCCGCGCGCGGGTCGGAGTTTCATTATTTACACATGAATGCACTTAAAAACTGCACTGTTGATGAACTACATGGTAATTTCTTTTATGATAGACGACTGAGATATAGTGGCGAATGCTGACTGCTATAAACTTTTAATTTAAAAATTTACGTAAGGTAACATAACACAGACATGCCGACGACAAATGTATGACTCGCGGTTGCACCAACACCGCCCCAACAGTCAGAATGTACACCATACGTGCGCCTCCGATTGCAATAACAAAGAAAAGCAAGTTTAAAAGGGGTTGAGTAGCTACGCAAAACAGTGATATAGAAGAAAGTTTACCGTCATAGGCAGTACATTATTTTTTTTATAAGAACCTTTATATGTGAACGTGCACTGATGTATGATGCTGAGAGCATACCCGACGATGAGCAAGGGCGAATAACTTTTGTTTTGGATACTGCACGGCAAAATCGTGGAAATAATTTGCTCTCAGCCAATGTTCGTCAGTGCAACATCGCCTATAGTGTGGTCATATATATGTAACGTTGTTTTTAACTCAGTTTTTATTCATTATTCATAGTATATTGCTCAGTTCTTGCCGGCCAAGGTAGCAGCCAATTCATAAAGCGTATTTATGCTTCCGGTTATAGTTTATGCAAACGGAAAATAACAAATGTACACTCAATACCGACAGTTATATTTGAGGCTGAAATCTTCAACTATTTAAGACCCTAAAATTAGACGTTCTTATAAGAAAAGAGCGTAGGAGGAAAACGTTACCTCAATGGACAATTTTTCTCCTACTTACTTGGTTTGGGGAAATATCTGGAAAGTTTTTTCTTTTCGATTCTAATTTGTGACTCTGTTTCTCCGAAACCCGCTACAGTAAAAACCCGCGAGTAAGAACCTAAAAATTAAGAACCTGTTAGCCTAAAATTTGCTATTTATACCCCCTATA
>JAOEJI010860693.1:0-13795 GCA_025448255.1 Umimayanthus chanpuru
GTGCCCCCCCCCCCCCCCCCCATCGTTTTGCAAATCCTGGATCCGCCCCTGCGTGAGAATACTGCAACAGAAACAGCAACAAGAAACGAAATAGTACGTTAGCTGCATTTTGCACCGTAGAACACAAATGTGGCAAGTACCTTCAGCTACGAAACAAATGCCTCCATAAAACACTACTATACTGTTACTATTATCACTGGTCATCACCAGCACAACTATCACATTACCATAAACTGTTGCAGTAGTAGTTATAGTGGTTGTAGTGGTGGTGGTAATAGTGGTTACTGGTGGTAGTAGTACCTAATAGTGGAAGTGATAGTAGTAATTAATAGTAGTAGTGGTAGTAGTGCATGGTGGTTGTGGAACTACTTGACCACCTTTCACATCATTTTCTCGGTTCTACTATAAAGCCTTCACGAACGCGTTTTCGCGGGGTTACGGAAACCGCACATATCGATTTGTTCCACGAGAAACGTCAATCTTACGTTTCGGGATAGTGGGTTCTTTTGTCGTGACGTTTCTTAGGGGAAAAACGTGGGAAAAATCGATAGTTTGGCAAATGATTTGTGGAAATAAATGCGAAATGTAGAAACGTAAGATGTTATTCATAAATAGTGCAGAATAGCAGAAATATCGTTTTTGCCTTTCAGATAAAGGTCAATTTTAAACAGATTACATAATACAATCATGTAGACAAGAAGTCTAATTGTGAAATCACATGCGCGGTTGGGTATGGGCACAAGTTTTTTCATCAGTGAGATGATTTTCAAGGTATTGTAATATTAAGGTCATATACTGAATTGTTTGTTTCATATGGAACTATCGATAGATCGTCTGACGTTTCTAAGAGGGGGGTGGGGTGGGGGGCCCAGAGAACGTTTCTCGTGGAACAAATCGACATGTGCGGCTTCCCCTAGTGCACGATGTTTATCCTTGAAGCATCTCCTAAGAATTCATACTGCTGAAATTGTATTATCATTATTTATTACTCGTGCCGGTAGGCAACGACTTAAAATTTGGACTCCGTTCTTTTTGTTTTGATTCGCGTCGCGATTGTCCCGTGCCCGTACTTGGTATATGCAAGACTCTGAGTGATATCAACTTGGAGTGCGTGGGCGCCTCAGTAGCGCAGTGTTCAGGCTATCAGATTTAGAATCAGCTAACCCAAGTTCGTCTGTCAGTTGTTTAGATTGCTTTGAAAACCTAAACGAGTTTGATTATTTGTGAAGAAAAGTGTTTCGGAAAGTCATAAAAAGATCCAGTGTTTCGCTTTCAGGAATTTAGCGTCTAGAATTCCACGGACGGAGAAATTTCGTCTCTGAACTTTGATTATATTTTGAAGCAAAATTTCGTATCTATGGGGTCAAATACTGGTCAGACAGGTGTCACGAAATCTTGTCCAGCGCATGCGTTACATGAAAATAGCTATATGTTTCAGTTTACTTTAAAACGGCGCGAGTTAAAGACTTAATTTATTAACCTCTTATTACTCTGGCCGAAGGCCGAGAGTCGAGTTCTGGCGTCTGTTTCTTAATTTTTTTTTTAACTGTTGAGCTTGCTAGCAGCCAAGCGTGACAAATCTACTTGTGCGCCCAGGGCCTTCTGGGAACGACATTAGTCAAAGAACGTTCTTGGTCAGCCGCCATATTGTTTGACAGTCTGTTTCTTCTCGGTTCCACAGTGAGCCAATTCTTCACGTTGATTTCCCTCATCACTCACAATTTACAGACATATCGCTACTTTCCACGTTGCGACAGGTAAGCAGGGCACACAACAAAAATTATCGTTAAAATCGAGGGCTAATTGTTTGAATCGGAACAGTCCCAAGTGAACTCGGGATAGACTTCTGTTAGAACAACAGTGCAACATACAAAACTGTTTAACAAACAAGCACCTGGGAGTAGAAAGATATTTGGCTTGGCTGACAATAGGATGAACCGAGTACCTCAAGTGTTTGCAATGGACGAATTTTGTCGCAACCAGTGGTTGGAGAAGAGCGATTTCTTAACACTATTCGAGACCAGTAGGTTGTTTCATGATACTTTGGAATTAAACCACGCAACGTATAAACCCTGTTACAATTCGCCTTGAAAGAACATTCTATGTGGTCAATCAACTTCTGCATTGTCATATGGTCAATCAAATAAATTCGGCCAGAGTGAAGTCTCTTTGGAGTCTCTTGTTTGTTTTGAAAAGCTTCCCCATTATGTTTTGTACGTCTGTGAAAACAATGCAAGAATACAAATAACCCTAAGACACGCTTTTGAGACAAACATTTTCGTATAAAAAACTATTGCTGCAATAAAGAAGTACACGTACATACACACGATATTGTATAAAGTGCTTTGATTTTAAATCTTTTAGATAAGACCAATCAAGTCTTGCTTATTAAGCAATGTACGTGGCCGTGGGTACATGTGAAACACAAGGCGTCAGTTAACTGCCGGCACTGACAGCATGAAATGCATTTTGCTATAGAACTACAACGACCCACAACGATTAAACAGCTCCGAACTCTTTTAACATGCTAAAAGAATGTCCAATATGCAACAAATAGACGTTTTCTACAAAAAAAAAGAGAGTGGTTTTGTCAAAACTCAGTAACACAAGGTAAATTAACTCTTGCTTCTGAAAGTTAATGTACCTTACCTCTTCAACGAGAGAATTTCTTCTTTGCACGCAAATGTTGCTAATGTATATTCTTACAACGACTGGCAGTTTCACGTTAAATTTGAAAATGAGAAATTAAAATGTTAATCTGCTGTCATTTACTTAGTCTTAGGTTTCTTCTTTACCCTTCCTGGCTAAAAAACCGATGGCTCCAAATTACATCATATGCATTTTATCACGTATAATGTCTACAGTCTATATTTTGCAATTTTTATGATTCTAATTATTGCTGCTAAGAAATAATAAATTAATGTCATCTTTCCCATTTACACCAGAAATTATACAACTGATTTTACGATAACAAAACTGATTACTTCCACTGAAAAAACTCCTGAAGGTCAGAAACTTATAAATTTCTTAGTTTCGTTTACCAGCAAATCAAAGCATCTCAAGCCAACAACAAAGCCTGAAAGCACGAAATTCACATGACCAAATATAAAACTACTTGTTTAGTGGAAGATATTCTGAAAAGTTTAAAGACCAAAACGTCAAGAGACCATAATTTAAAAGTGATGATTTTTAAACGTCCAGAACCTAACCGAGGGCGATATTAAAATAAATCGTGATGTTGTTCTTCCACAATCACTGTTCACAGTTTCGGTAGTAGTAGAGAGTCATGCACACAAAGTTTGTATAGAAACTAAAAATGGACATAAATTAACAACAATTAGTCAAAAATAATCTCACCCAAGTTATCCTTCCAATTTCGTTTTAGAAAACCAAGTCCTATTCCGTATTCTTCCGCGTGCAACCGACGCCGGAATTAGCCACGATTCTTCTCGATTTCCTTCGCTCGACGAGTGTGGGTATTTACAATTTCGCCTACGCTCACATGACTTCTAGATCATCGATCAAAATACCAAAAATGGGAAACATTTTCAGTTTCAAATTGTACGACTAAACTAAAACGACTTGATCAATTTATATATGTGGGGATTTTCAGTTTTACTATTTCAAGGAAGACGCAATTTTACAAACGAATTCAAATAAGTTTGGTTTCTACTAAGATTCAGAAAGCGTTCAGTGAAATAGCATTGTAGATTCAGTTATTGTTATGCCACTTATGGTCTCTTAAGCACTGCTTCAAGTTCAAAGCGTTGCAGTAAAGTTGGTTCCATCTGCAGAGATGGGGAATGAAACGGCAAAGCGAAAGACTGAAAGACACTTTGTTATTCAAGAAACACAAAACAAATGGGTATAGCATATAGCTGTTGCTGGGAGGTTGGAATACAGAGCTTCATCGTTTAAAACTAAACTTTATGACTCTTTATCACATAAAACACACAACATTTTTTCATCCGAAACTCAATTGATTGTTTTACCTTTAATACATTTAGAAGCAATTGATGCTCGGAACATTTGGCATACCCAACTTTCAAACAAAGTACAAAATTAATAATATTCTTAAAAAGGAATATTGATATGGCAATGTTTCTACGTGGAGGAATCTCAAAGTTTTAATCCTAATCCGAATCTAAGCGGGTTAGTTCTCGAAGACTTCAACGCTGTTGTACTTCAAACACTTGTATTTTCATGCTTCAACAAAACTTTCTGTTCTCCAGGGTTTATTTGTATATTCGTTTCACCAATCACTTATACTTTTAAAGCGATTGAAATTTAAAATTAATCAGTGCAATGCGAATTTTTATTGGTTCTTTTTAGTTGGTAAATCCAAAATTGGTGGCACTTTGCTCTCAGATAATCTCATCTTTTGCAATGAAAGATTTGATGTTCATGTCTTTTTAGTTTTATGAGGCTTCCTACATAAGACGAAACAAGCAATCTATCCATGCATTGTCTCTGCATCAAAGAAATCTTTTGTCGAGCTGAGTAAATACGAAGCAAATTCTAAAGGATCTGTAGTGTAATTAGAGCGTCAATATTAATGATGCTTTGTGGAATTCTATTTTCTAATAATTTAGTCACTAAGTTTAGTGTTCGACAGCTACAAAGCCAACTGACTCGGAACCGCACCAAATTAATATAGTAATGAGAAAGCGTGCACTCCAGCACAATGGCAGCACGAAAGAAAACCAGATTTTAATAAATATCAGTGGATTATTTTGAAAGACAGAAGTAATTTTGGAAATCGTCATTAATACAAGTATACAAATAGATGATTTTATCTTATCAATTAAAAACACAAGAACTACCTCTGACTGAGATAATGAACCCAATACTACATACTTCGGCTTGTAACAGCTGACAAGAACATCGGTCAAGCAAGTATTCACGGATACAGTTAGCCCATCTAACAAACACAGGCGTTTACTTCTAAAACACCTGAACGTTATCTCTTTGAAAAACGCAAAATACACAACTTCATATTATTGTTTCCAACAACTGAAGTAGTTGAAATTCAACAGTTTGGCGTAAAATCGTGTCCGTGCGAGGTATAGTTGGTTCACGAAATATGTTCTTCAAACTCTTTTACTTGGATGGACATCTTAAATGGTTTTTGGCAAACAGCTGTGTTTACAAGATAAAATAAGAAAACAAAGTCAAGGTCAAAGCAAAACATGCTTGATCTCCTGACAGCTTCATCGAGTCATAATTAATGTTGAAACAGCATCATCTTGTCTCACAAACAAAAGAGAGAGAACTTTATAGAGATTTGTGCTATGGAGAGAACTAAACGAAGCAATAAAAGCCTAAAGGTACAAAGGACCACAACAGCCATCCGGCAAAGGCTTTTCTATGAAAACACTTGTGACTTGAAGTGTAAGTGAATAATAGAGAAAATAATTAATTGTTGCTGTCCTCTCTATGAAGTTGCAGAAACGTCTGCAGAAAACTTGTTTGTAGGAAAGGTGAATCTAGAACTACAACTGAAAAGCTAATTTAAGATTAATTTAACATAAGAAACGAAGAGAAGAAAGATGTATTCTTAGCCTTACTTCCATTTTTGTTTACTGGTAACACTAGAAGTAAAAGTCGCGACTTTTGGTACAGATATATTAATAATTGCATTATTTTGTACAAACGTGTTTCTTAACAAATTGGAGCAATATACAGTCAGTATGTGTACATTTTGCAGTGAAGAATTACAAGCTCTAGTCTTCAACTACATTTTCTAGTCGCCTGCATGTTCTGGAGTGGTGTAGAAAACGTTTTTAAACTGAAGAAGATTTACAGCAACGTTCTAGAAACATTGGAGACACAAGAGAAGAACGTCTTCTTATTGTGAATCAGATTGCTGTTCTAGGAAAACAGTATAATTTTATTTATATATGTATGTAGTATGATTTCACGAAACTATCTCACTGCTTCACCGTTTCAGATTAGGCATTGAAAACACATATCAATAAGACAAATACATTTTGATTAAATGCAATTATGACGGTATTGAGGTCATAAGGAATTTGAAAAAAGTGGTCTTCTTTTACACCCGTTTACAGAAAACATTTGGACCTCGAACAGCAAAAACATATAAAACATTGAAAGTATTTTCCTGATTGCCTATCATTTTGCTTCAAATACTTGTAATTTGGTAATGAAAACTCTACTCGTTAACTGACTTTACTGTAAAACTGTGAAATGAGGACGTAAAAGAGAATAAGAAAAATGCATTAGAAACACCAAACGATTAAAACTGAAACAGTTGGGTTGGCTAATTAAATGGTTAAGGAATTAGGACTTCAAATCTTGGCAAAGACCCTCTTTAGTTTATGAATTGCAAAACAAAATGACCAAACTAATCTTGGCGGCTTTCCAGTGAAGGATGAAGTTTATCAACAAGTACCTGATATGTTGAGCTGTACAAGACATTCCTCGTTGTGGTTTTTGTAAAACAAGAAAATGCATAAACAACAGGCCGAGGCTATTTTAGTCACAAGAACAGTTTTAGCATTGATTTAACAGTAGTACTGCTGCCCCTTGGTCGTTTTTGCCTCCATGCTGGATTAAAACAGCAGTGTACACAACAATGTTTAACTTTAATGTGGCGGTTATGGTATACTTCTAAAATAGCTTCGACACGACATAGATACATGTATCTGAGATATCAACAACAATCTGTATATCTTGCATGTGTAGATAGCGGTCAGCGTGGATCGTCATATTGAAGATTAAACGGTGCTTTAAGTAATCTCTTCTTCTGTAAAATTATTAAATTCAAGAAAGAAAAATACCAGCAAAGAACAACAATGAACCCGTGATAAACCGGAAGTGCCTTGAAAAGAAAAATTCACAGAATCTAAGCCAGCTGGCTGTTTGTGCAGTTGCCGGTCAGTTCAATTTATAATTTCATGATTTTCAAAAGTCGCATCCTGATGTTTAGATTTTACTAGGAGAGTAGTTAAACTCTTGAAACAGTGTTTCAAATGTAAAATATTAAAAACAATCCAAAACTGATTGTAATGACCAAAACTGAGATACGATGGGAGTCGCTTGGTTTTATAAGTTGCCTTTATCAAGCCACAAGCTTCCAAACTACAATACACAACTCAGTTTAAATATTATACACATATACTAGAACGTTGAACGCCCTGGGCACTTGTTAACTCGCTTTCAAATAAGATGAAAAGCAACATTGACGCAGTCTTCAGTCTTGAAGTGCGTTCGTTTTTCAAGGACAGGACTTGAATCCCACAAAGTTCACCAGTTGAAAAAACTTCGTGAGTAGTGGCATTTTCACCACGTACGCTTTTAGTAGTCCAAATGCATGAAAAAGCTAACGTTTTGGAATATAATGAGGAAATTTAGAAACATGTGTTGCTGCTACCCGCGACAACAAAGTAGATTCAAGGATTATCAAAGGTACAAAGTCCACAAAACAACAACTCGGTAAAACTATGCTTCTGACTTTAGTAAATCGCCATCTGAAGAAAAAGGCAAGGTATATTGCAAGTTTTAAACCCTTGTTACGCCAAAGATTGCACCTCCCCGTCTCATGACTGTTATTTATCAAATGGACTAATCATGGGAGTAATGGAATCCCAAAGTGAGCGACAAAACATCAAGTCTCCATTTTCCAACAAACATCCAAATACACACGAATACACTACTCGGTATATAAGTCTATTTTTAAGTTCAGCATACTAAGTACTATCGTTTCAGGATTTGAAAACCTGTACTGTTCTTGACAAATTTAGTTTGGTTCACAACAAAAGAACTTTAAGAGTGCAGTATTGATTATTAAAACGGTTCGATTTCAGTTCTAGACAAACACCCAAGTGTACGATGAAAGGCTTTTCACATAGTAAAAGTAGACTTAACTATTTCAAAAAGAACAACGACAGCACAAGCGTCAAGCTGCTACAGAACTGAAGACTGAGTGCAGGTCTTTCATTGGAATGCAAGCAATATTATTATTAAACGGACCTCTTGCTCTAAAGGAATAACAACCACTTCTCTTCTAATTGAAAGGAAAGGCTTGCGCTTAGTAAAAAGGTGCAAAATGAACAAATACTAGGTTTGTGGGTTTTCAAAACTCACTGAAATGGTGTTCAACAAATGCAAATGGAAGAAATGTTGGGTACGTGGGTTTTCAAAACTCATTGAAATTGTAGGCAAGTATGGTTTTGACTAAGAAAACTTTTAACTGATCAAGACCAAAGTACGTTTCATGTGACTCGTTCTCATTCTACGACTCGTTCACGTCATTTATTAACAATGACTTTCTTTGCTTAAAGTCGAACGTTTACAGAAGTTCAAGTGAAACAAATATGAAACAAACAGCACGATATTTCGAAACGCAAATATTCAGCCTGCTGATCGGTGTTTAGGTAACGCACCATTTCTGCGGATCCTTGAGATGTATCAAGGTTCCACCTTCAATTCCTTTCAAACAAGTATTTACTGGCAGATTAAGAACTCTGTCCAAACTTCAATTTTAACAAAATATAACTAGAGATGGGGCATTCCTATTTTCCAAAATAGAGCCTATTGTAGATCAGGCCACGAGCAGGAGGTTTTCACTCTTTCGTTTTCAACAACACGTCCTTTCATGCGACTGTGGTTGTCCAGGGTAATATGAAAAGAAATGAAAGCATTAGCTGATTAGACTCGAACATTTTTCTTTTCAATATTTTCGGAATATTTGGATCATGGTCTTAATACAACTTCAGGTCTTGAAAAACACTTTTTGTTACGTTTGAACTAATCCATAGTGTCCATCATCACTTGGATCAGTTCTTGATCAATTTAATACTTAACCTGCAACATTCAAGAACATTCAGTTTCAAATGTGTAGATTCTTAATGCTTCAATTTGGATAAAAAATTAACCCTTTTGGACTCAAAATGACTAACAATAATGTTATGGCTTCTAAAATCATTGAAGTTCTCACTTTGATTGTAGAAATTCTGTATTAAATTGGGCAGAGGTTAAGAAAAGTAAGGCTTTAACATTCATGTTCATGTTATGGCGGTTGGCACCAACTTGAAAGCACTGCTGTTATATATTGCCTTTGGACAACGCAAGGCATACGAGTTTGCATTAACTTGAGTATGTTAAAGCACGGCCCGGACTATTGTCTAGCCCCGGTAAAACAGAAGATATGAAATACTACTTCAGTATGCGTCAACTTTTAGTTTTACGCAAGAGTATCAAGTTGCCATGCTCTGATGCAGTGTTATTGAGTGGACAAGTACCTACGTGTTGTGAGTTGCATCATGCCCTGGGCAGAACATATCTTAAAAGAACAAATATTTTATACGGACGATTTTCCATCTCGTGTTCTTTTCGAACGAAGTTATACTCACTTCAGTACAATACAATATCTCGTGTGATCAGAACTACTGATGTAGTCCTGGATAAATGAGCGTAATCGGTTGAGAAAGATAATTTATTTTGTGAAAAATTGTGCAATTCAAAGGTTTCCCGAGCACGTACACATACAGTGATACACGTCACAAGACGAGGCGTTCTCAGCTCTTGACTTAATACGAGAGCATTGCTGGAGTGTTTCAGCAAACACTACCGTCGAGTTGTTCAGAATGAGAAGAAGCTGAAACCTCATTCATTGTTTAGCTCAGTTCCAAGATGAAAGGCCTGCAAAGCGTCGCGTAAAAAGCTTTGCACAGGGCCGTCCATATTGAAGCTTGGGCGTCCATATTACTCAGAAGGGCTGCAAAACTGGTAATGATACACCATTCGGGCCCGCATCTTGTATTGAGGAATGAATTCAAGACAGTTTCCGAACCGATCATATATCTTTTTTTTTCGATTCTAGAAAACCGACTTTACCTTCGTTTTACAGAGTAAGAAATAAATATATCATCGTCATGTTGGATACGGAGTTCTGAATTTAAATCAGAGCTTTGTCTTAGTTCACATACTAACTACACAACCAAGTGCAAGTTGTTTAGTTCTAACACGCTTTAAATACTGGATTAGAGGCGCGTCTATAAAATTATTTTGCTTCATATTGATGTAGTTGTAGGTGCATATGGCACTTCGCTTTCCATTCTTTAACAAATGCTTATTAAATGTGTCTAGATCCTAGTGAATACAATATGTAGAACAAACATAGTTTTGCAAAGGTGCGATTTGAGACAATAAATCAACACACTTTAACACGGCGAGGCGAGCAGCAAAGGTCATGGTCCCATTCGTATTTACAAGCTGTTTGTATTGGAGATATCTTCGGCCTATAACCTGAGTTGAATCACGAGAAAGAGAAACTCTAAACTTGGCTTGGCGGAAAAATTTAAATAAACACAAATAAAAAACAACTACGAACACAATAGAAAACTGCAAGACAAGAACCGAGTTGTTCACTCCTGTGGGTTGACCCGAGTAAAACCGTCGCAGAATTTCCGATTTAGGTTCATGTCGTATCACACGGCGGCTAAAAAAAAACAGCTTCCAGGCTGTTTACTTCCAAGTGTAGTTAAGTTAGCACAAGGTTGTTATAAACCGCGATACAACTCTTTGGATTTTAAAATATAACACAAGCAGCAACTTGTCTGTAATATGATAAAATCAACACGTGTATACAAGACTTGAAAATGAAAAGTTCTTACCTTGATCAGTAACAACTACAGAACAACACAAGGGTAGACATATGTTTCAAAATGCTCAATGTGTAAAAAAACTCCCGTAAATCGGCGTGCAGAGGTTGTTGACCTTGTGTTTACGACAATGCGTCGAGCCACACTGCACCTTGTGACCGCCCGCCTCGCTTATCAATGTCACTCAAGCATGAACGGATATTATAATATGCTGTCCGAGAGACGACTATTTTGTCTGCATTTGTCGACTACGTCGGGGCTCCATCGTGTTCAAAAAGGCACTGCCATGTTTGTGTCGATTTTACAGACTATTAAGCTTAGAAAAAGTTTAACAAAAGTAAATTGTTATTGCTTTTGGAAGTTACGTGACAGCATGGCGTTTTTGTGGCGGTATTTCGACATTGTCAAAGCTGTCTTCACTGGTGACTTGTGGCGAATTTGCATTGGAAGTGCTTAGTGAACCGAGGACATGGACATTGAGAAAATGCAGTTGTTTTATCGATTTTATTGACTCCATGACTAGTATTAGCAAACAACCCATTTATGTCTTCGACGAATTTGGTCCCTTGATATTTTATCTCTTGCACTTATATATGCACAAAACCTGTTTTCAATTTGTCGTTCGTCGTTTGCATGGCACCTCATTTCATTCGTGTGGATAAACAACGAAAAATTTTAACGCGTCAGTGAAAAGATAAAAACTGAACTGAAGCCTCAACTCTTCGTTTTCTTAATAAGCGCCTTTTTTATTGTTCAATTTAAAAAAAAAATCTGTGGATATCTAGTCTTAAGGGTTTTAGTGAACCTGGTTTTTCACAAACACAAAACAAGACAAAGGGGCTTGAATTCGCAAAAAGACAAACATGTAAATTAGATATCATCAGTACACGTAACACCACTGCACAAACACAACTACAAACAACATGAACGAGTAAAAATAATTAAAATTATTTTCGTTACTTAAAATACCTCCATAACATTTATCGGCAGCACATACACAGTGATCGCTGGACAAGGTTTTGTGTAGCCGTGCTTCGCTTCCCCAGAGCGAACTTATGTAAAAGATTAACCTTTTGCCCACTAAATTGAAATTCTGTGTAGGTGAAAAAGGTTAATTTTGTTTTCCTGGAGAGAGAGAAATAAATATAAGATAGACTACTTTTATTGCATCCAGGTAGGAACCTGTATGGTTATTCATATTGCGTGCGATGAGCCAACATTAGTTTTTAACTGGTGGGACTAGAATAGGAGCTGTTTTATTGTCATTCCAAGTTTTGAAGATAAGCAGTAAAAGTTGCTGAGCCTGAGGAGTTGAAAATTATCAAAATGAAATAAAAACATTTTGAAAAATGGAAATCAGTGGAACTACATCTTTTTCAAGAAAGCTACAAAAAGCAATTACATGCATTTATAAGAATGCTTTGACACCTATAACAACTCGCCTACGCAGGTCTAGACATTATTGTCTAGTTTTTCTTCTAGCCTCACTACAAATCCTTTTGATGCTTTAAAAAACACCTAGTTTGTGTGATGAGCAGTGGATCGGATGACATTCTTAACGACGAGGGTTTTCTAATTACGTTATATAGTCACCATGAACAATTCGTTCTAACTTTTAAAAAATAACAAATGTTAGCTATTACAAAATCAAAATGCTAAATAACAATACGCTTGTAATTTATATATGAAAACGAACTTTATAACTTTAAATATAAGTATAAGAACCAAGTTTTGGCTCGAATTCTTTTGATGTTTTGTTGTATCTTAGTAATATTTTAGCTGTATAATTAAAGACAAGAACGATTTTGGGTTAAATATTTGCCAACACAATTTTCGTGCAAAATTCATCCAGTTCAGGCTGCCGTTGAAAAGAAGGAGGAAGTGTTTTAGCCTTTATAATAGTGCTAAAATTATCATCGACAGGTACTAGCTAAAACAAAACTTGATACTAATGTCAGTAATGATAATGAGTAATGGGAAGAAAAAGAAAAACTCAGTGAAGGGACAGCATTGTCCTTCGGTGCCGTGTCGGACCCTTCGTCTGAAGCAATTCATTGTACAAACTCAGGGGAGACTGGACTGGAGATTTGCTAGCGAGTGGAACTGGGAAAAAACTGAAGGCCATTTCAGCTTTAAAATTGCCATAGTGTGGGCTATCACAACATATTTTATTGAGTGCGGGAAACCGAGCGGTCGAAGAGATTCAACTTCTGTACAAGCGACACGAGGCGGCTGCCCATGCATTAAACGTGCTCTCCAACGTTCAAATATAAGAGAATTTGTTGGCACTTGACCATGTTTAGTAAACTATCATAAAACTAAGTGCATGAGATTAGGAACTAGGCAGGCCCGCGACGTTAGCTTGAGCCCTGCACTTAAGTATCGATATGATATTGTATAAAGCACTTTAAGAAACTGAGTTGAATATTACACTCATGTACACCACCTGTACAGGAAGCTCTATTATTACAGCGAGACACAAAGGCGCCAACCGGCATGGGAAAAAGAAAATCGAACTTAAAGGCATGAAATGGCCGCTTATCATTGCCGAGAATATGAGGCAAAACTAGCGAGCCCAACTCTTGTTGGATCACTCGATATTTTGATGTGCTTACTCAGTTCAAGGTTTTCTCGTTTTGTTTTGTCTAGTATCTTCCGCTTTGTTTTGTGTCCGACTTGGGGTCGTTTTGGTGTGTTATGGGAAGAAAGGAGCAGGTCCGTAAATAGCGTCAGGCAGGGAGGGAGGGCTAATGCCCCCCCCCCCCAAATTTTGAAGCGGAAGGTAATTAAATCGGGTCCGGCTGGGTGGGCGGGCTAATGCCCCCCCCCCCCCCCCAAATTTTGAACCGGAAGTTAATTAAAGAGTAATTTTTTCACTACAATGCATGCAGTGATTTTAAAATAGCAAGGTCGTAGCTAGCGTCAGATGGGTAGGGTAAATGTTCCCCTCCCCCCTTTAATTTAAATTTTGAGTCTGAAGGGAGGGTTGCTCGACCCAGAAAGTAAAGGGAGCCCTTTTATTCCCTGGAAGTATGTAAAAGGGGTAGGGCTTTTAAGCTCCAATTATTTTTAAAAAAGGTTAAGACTTAAGCTGTATAAGGGGAAATTGTTTAGTTTAGGGACGGTCCATTTGAACTTGTGACGTGTGTGTGTGGTAGAGATGGAGAGGG
>JAOEJI010861804.1:0-13793 GCA_025448255.1 Umimayanthus chanpuru
GCCCGGGGGGGGGGGGTGAAATGGTTACCATCCGCAAAAAAAAAATTGAAATGAGATAAAATCTGAAAAATAGTGCCGCCTTAAAAACACATTTTGCATGACTCACAACAACAAAAACACTTTGACATACATGCCAGTAATGCTCCATTAGTATCTATATTATGATCAAAATTGTTCCAAGCTTCATTTATGGTATTTATTAGGAAACAAGGAGGCTAAATAGCAGCAAGGGGCACTTACAATATATAACTGGATTGTATTACATGGACCTACCATATACGCAGTAAAACCTCAAAAAAAGCCTTTTTAAGGCCCTTAGATGGGCTTCTTTTCAAGATGGACTTCTTTTCAAGATTATTCTTGCAAACTCAAGAGGTTGGATTCTTTTCTAGACGAATGCTGCAAATTTTGAAATTGACAACTGTAAAACAATGAGCAAGACTACTACACACATTTTTCAACCATGAAGTATGCTTAAATGTCAAATAATACTCAAGAAACACACGAACCTCATTATGTACTGTCCTGAAGTGGGCTTCTCTTCAAGATTACTTTTGCAAACTCAAGAGGGGGGCTTCTTTTTGAGATGGGCTTCTCTTCAAGATTAAGCCCACTGGGCTTGTTTTCAGGGTTTTACGGTATGCTAGTTTATACCATATGAGGGAGGGGGCCTTTAATGGGAGTATTATTCTTGCTAGCTTGTAGATAGGTTTATACTGTAAACTGATCCTGGTGTATAAGCTGACTCGTTGTATAAGCCAACTCCAACAACTTTTTTATGTTACCATTGTATAAGCCAACCCCCCCTCCCCCATTTTGAAAAACATGCTAAACAGTATTTTCATTTTTGTTTATGCCCCTAGACATATAGTGACCCTTGATTGTTGCATGTTGGTATACGGACTGAGAATTTGCTCTATGGTAATTTGCGCACTTGTTCAATGACTACCAGGCCAGGTGACAATTTAATTGTTCAATTAATGCGAAAGTTGTCTATTCAAATTGCCAAAGCTATAATAAGGATACATATAAGTTGACGTTACAAACAACTTTTATATGACATGTCTGACTGTTTTGTTTTTTCCAAAGCCGACCCCCAAACTATGAACAAAAAATTTGTGTCAAATTCTGGGCTTATACACCAGGATTTATGGTATACAGTACAATGTGATACTAATTATTGCTGTTGCAGCTCACCCTCTCGGTCCCTTCTCTTGTGAAGGCCTTCTTGAGAACTGCGACCTCACAAGCTTTTGACACTGTTGTTTCCAAGACTGGAATCTCTTCTTTTGAGTCACGGTAAAGGCCTTAAGAGAGCAAATAATCATTCTAATTACATAGTTAAATGTGCAGCTTTAGCCTTTAAGAATAAGCTATTTCATAACCTGAAGGAATGTTAAGTACTACAATTGATGAATTAGTTAAATTAGTTATGTTAAATTCAGTTATTGTACAATGTAGCCCTTCCCCACCCAATTTCCCCTCCCCTTCCCTACAAGCTACATGTAACCCTTTCTCTCATCAATGTCCCCAGAACAAATCTACAGTCTTCATTATAGAGATCCAAAATAACAACATGCAACTAATTTTGCATGGACCAATAACTAGTTGAAAACAAACTAAGGGCACTTTCCATTCAACCAGTCTTGCAGGCCTAACAGGTCAGTTGATGATGATAAACTTTGTAGTCGTGTCAAGTCTTCTAGCAACGCCACTCGACCCTCTCTAATCAGGGACACATGTTAATTCTCAAGTTGCACACGACAACTACTGAAACTGGTACTGCAGAATAGCCCTGCTTTCTAAGTTGCACCTGGAGATCTTGTATTAGATTTATGGGTAATTCAGATAGAGCATGTCATGTTTTCTTTCATGGTACCTGTAGTACAAATGTATGTTTACAACACAAGCTACTGCAACAGACATTCTTATAGCAGCTCAAAGTTTTATAGCAAAGCTAGTTGAGAGTAAAATAATGACAGTACAACAAAACGTGCAATTCTTGTTACAAAGGCATCTTCAACCATCCAAAATTCCGGGATACAACATGTTGGATATACATGTATATTGAACATCCTGCTGGATGATGTTTGACAATGTTGGATAGGTTTTATTGGTTAAAGTTCTCTTCTAACATCATCAAACACTGTTGGACCAGCAATTTTTGGGTCCATTTAAACAGGCCTCAAGGCAGTAACAACTTAACCAGTTGCTTTGTAGGACCACTGTTCCAATTTTACACAAAGATAAGAACTGGTAAAGAAACTTTTCAATAATTGTACAAGACCAATAATTATACTTGCAAAGAGCAAATGTACATAATTATATTACATAACTATATTCAATAAAATACAATAACCACTAAAACAAAACTTGAGATTAACTATGTTGTTCTTTGCATAATGCCAATGGAAGTCCTGCCAACATTCTTATGAATAAGTTGTACCATACCTCACTACCAAGAGCTCTGTCTAGAAGATGCAAGTACATAGTACAGTTGTCCTCGTCAGCTCGCGAGACCAATATCTGTGTACATGCTGACAAATAGGGCATCAAAACATGAATAACTACAAAATCCAACATTAAAACCCTCAGTTTATTTAAGTACTTTAGGGGTTTTGGGTGGGCATATAAATGGGGAGGGGGGAGCTTATTTCGGGGGGTTGGGCTTTCAAGTAGAATTACAATAAAAGGCAGATGTGAGCGATAATATAAAGACAAAAATACCATGACATGGAGTATGATTAACATTAGAGTGATTTTTGTTTGGCCTTGAAATGACAAACCCATTGCAAACAGAGACTCTGGAGTCTTGACTGGTTCTCTGTACTCGGCAAATGTGCAGACCATCTCACTGGACTTTGGAACATGTTCATTTGATGCTGTGTTTTTATTTTTGTTTTTATTTGTTGGGCAAACAAGATTATGTACAAAACTAACAAAGATTTTTTTCAACAGACTATGAATGAACAAAACAAAATTAATGTTCTGCAGCCGGGTAATACTGTAACAGAATGACATGGCATATAATTATTTTATTTGTAATTTGAGGTGAGGGTGATTTGCTGGAGCAATAAATTTATTAATTAGAGACTTGGTACCCACTAGAAAAAATATCTTTTTTGTGGTAACAAGAATCCCCAGTTTCCGTAGCTCTTATGGAGTGTCACACTCGGTATAATTTATTATGAGTAACATCTTTCTTTCATAAAAATTTTAAAACGTTTACTGTTACTGATGCTTATTAATGCATTTACTTTATTTGAAGCAATTATTAAAGCCTTAATAACGACTGCATAACTCACAGAGACATGTACCACTAACCAAGTATCTAAAAATACCTTTTCCAAGTACTCTTGTAATCTGGGATGGCAAATCCTCAGGATGAGGCAGACCATTAGTCATTGGCTGCTCTGTTATGCAACCCATCCCCTGGCTTGTCGGCGTGCCTGTGGTAACAGGGCCTGGCAGTGGGGTGAATGCCTTGATGGGTGTAATCAGTATCTGTTTCATTTCATTCAATACATCCTGCAGTTTACCAACCTGCAGTACATCCTAGAGAAATAAACATTGCTACTGGTAAGTGATTGTTTAGTTTAAATATTACTAACAAATTCAATAAAGATACTTAACTCTCTTGCTAATAATAAAGATGATGTGATTTGATATTAAACTAAAAGTGTCGTAAATTCAAACAAATCGACACTTAAACAGCAGGGTGATGCTTAAACACTGAATGTATAGATTTTGTATGTGAGGACAGGTACATGTATCTAGTGAGTTCTGTAACTTCTTCAAATTAAACTAGTAAAAAACTAATTTCATAAAATCTACCAACCTTTTCAAGATTCTGCAAAACATCTTGCCTATCAGAAAGCTTCTGAATGCTCAATAGTATCTTATTCCTGGCTCCCTTGGTGACACCCTGAAGAACACAGACATAATTATGGTAATATGCACACTTAATAAAATAATACATGTATATGGAGCAGGGCAACACCAAGACTGTTTCATTAACTTTGTAATAAAAATAATTATATTAATATCCAACTTTTCACTGTGCAAACTGTGAATACTACATGTATATATTAAACACAAGTACACATTAGGGCCACAATGATACAATTTCTCACAATAACTTGATACATATTTTGATACTGCCAGTTGTCACAAAAAAATATAATGCATGTATTGATGTCCACACACAGAGAGACACCAAAAATGGGAATTCATTACAGTTCTTAAAAAATGAAACAATCATCTAACATATCTATGTCAAATAGAGCAAAAGCTTCAAAAAATTTGTTCCAAACATTTTCAGTTTAAAGCCATCAACTGGGAATGAAGGGATGCCTGTTTCATCTAACACATGTCAGTCCCACACTAAATAATCAGTCCTTTTTCACAGTAAAATTTCACATGCTAACAATTAAGGTTGTGCAATTGGTTCAACTAGATGTGAGAGATTCAAAGGTTTAAATATATGGGCCCAGTTGGTCAAAAGTGGGTTAAATTTATTAACCAATGGTTAGGTGAAACTTTCAACTGAAATTCCTTTATCTAGAAACATGCTGGTCTTTCTAAAGTATTATTGAAGTGCACTCCAACTATGTAAACCAGATATGACAGCCCAAATCAATATTTAAGGATCCGAAGTAAACCCAATTGTGGGTTAAAAAACTAACCCTTGGGTTAGATTAACCCACTTTCAAACAATGGGGCCCAGTCTAATAGAAAAAGAAATGGGAACAAATTAATGCTTCCCATACTTAAGGGTATACTTTTTGAGCCAATTTGGTCTGGAATAATATATTCAGCACATTTTGCCTGATAAGTCTGGACAGAGTTATGGTTTTGGCAGAGAATCTGTGGATAGTTATAAAACTTTCTTGATATTTTTTCAAGTCCCAATAAAAACACAGCAACAGGTTCAGGTTCCAGGGCCACAGTTCATATAATATTGCTATAACAGCAAGGTAGAACAGCACTGGCAGTGTAAACACCACTTACAAGTCATACTGAGGCAGATCCAGAATTAAATTTAACATCAACATACAAAATCAATTACATACATGTTAAATTACACTCTCATCCATACAAGGATTCCATTCCCAATTTTTGGTCATTCATTGTCCATTTAAAGAGAAATCCATTTTTCTTAATTTGCTCAAAGATTTCTGCAGTGAAGAGTTTCATTTTTTGCCTGTAAACAATTATGTGTGCTTTGCCTGGTCTACATTAGGGTATTACTATTAATTTCCTGGTTATAGAAAATCGCTTATTCCAGGTATGAAATACATGTAAGGTCAGATGCACCACCAACCAAAATATGGGTGAAACTCCCTATCCCCCCCCCCTCCCCCCTATCCACAAGGTGCTGGTTGCACAATTTTTATAAATTCATATTACTGTGCAAGCCATGTGCACCCGCTGTCACACTAATGTGTTCAGCATTTGTCACTACCACTGCTGTCACAGTGCTGTGCACATCAGTGTCTAACCGCTGTGAGATTCCTCCTGTGTATTCTGAGAAATGATTTGTCCTCTTTTATACAAATCAAAACATGCAGGCATTAGAAGTTTGACTAACCTTTGATTCCAGGTATTTCTCATCAAGTTCCATCATTTCCTCATATGAAATTTGTTGAAAAAGGCTGTCATATTTGTGCAGCCGTAAACTCTTGAGCCATCCATGTACATCTGCAAGATAACAGACTTGTGTATTGCCAAACGGCATTTCAACACATCAACTGGGCACTGAATTTACTAAATTTATGGTAGATATTCTTATTAACTGTCAGAAGGTGATCTCCACTTCCGTTTATTAATATTGTGTAACCTTGGATTAAGCAAATATATTTACACCGTGTAAAAAATCACAATTTTTTTATCTCCATCTTGAAGGCATTTAAGTTCTGGCTAATGTTAATTACTGATTGTGGGAGCCTCTTCCATACATGTACATAGTGCTACAGCTCTCAGAATGAGACTGTGTTTATAAACATCTCTATGGGAGTATGGTTGGGTAAAGTGTTTTGAAGCCTTGAACTTCAGAAACAGTTTCTTTATTTTCATTACCACTGAACTTCATGATTTAAGGCTTACTCATTTGCAGTGGAAGAGTTTTGCTACTTGTTGATAACAGGAATTTTTGTTTCCATAGTAACTTCACAGCACCTCAAATACATCCTGCATGTATTTTTGGCAATCCACTGTAATTTACACAAAAACTATCGCTGAACCACCTATTTATTTATCCATGAGCTACGGAAATTAACACAGAATTTATCATTCAAGGAGTATACTAGAGGGTACACTTGTGGCCTTGTCAAGTTGCCATGGAAACATAATTTCAGGTGGGAGAACTAACAGGTGATAAGCTTTCTAAAATGAGGGAGCAAGACTTCCAGAAACTTAAAGTTTGCCTTTTTAATATCTGTCCAATACTTTTATTATTATTTATGTCATTATATTCGCTCACCAGAAAAAAAATGGAATTGGACTTTCGACCCTCACAGTTAAACCTTTTACATCTGTATTAAGTAACTTCAAGTGTCCATGATTGCTTTAGTGATCCTCCATCAAGACAAACTAATTGTTGATTTGCATTGTTTAGGAGATCCCTCACTAGAAAACCATATATGCAATACTTTTATTTTAATAATTTTTCTAAATAATTATAACTATTTTTTATTATTGATCTTACTATAATTATTGTTGTTGTTGTTTCATTATTATTATTATTATTATTAATTACTATAAGTATTATTATTATTTTCATCACTACATATAATACCAGCAGTAGTAACAACACAAAAAGCTACACCTTTCATGCCTGGTCTAGCTTCTTCATTGAAAGTGCCCCCTCTCTGCATGCAGAAGTCATCTTGCTCACTCTCTGTTGATGACTGAGGTGAAAGCTGGTGATACTGTCTTTGGGGATCAACAGGAAAAGATCGGGACCTGCCCGGTCTGATTTCCACTTCTTGCTCCTCATTAAAGTCCTCAAGTATAGAATCCTGTGAGATATCCATGACTGGAGGAGGAGTTAAGGAGTTTGATCGACACTTACGAATTCCTGGTCCATAGTTGAATGATGAACTACCAAAGCTTTGAATAGAAGTTGACGAAAATGTTGACGAGGAATCAAAAGATGACCCAAGGCCTGAATCTTTATGGGTAAGAGGCTGCTTCCTGGTCCAGCCAATGTTATTTGTATGTGTTCGTTTGTAGTTACGTGCCCGCACAAGGTTCTCACATCCGGTATTGGGCTGTATGTCACTTTCTGTTGTTCCATGTCGGTTCAATTGAGATCGCTGCTGCTCCTGAACACTGTAATTCTTCTCCAAATGGCTCAGCCACTTTAGCAAAGAGTTGCGCTCCTCCTGAGGAAAAGCAGGGTGAACTAGGGCAAGTGACAGCAGCTGCATGCACTCCTCTTGATGCACACAATGCTCAACACTGTGTGTCAAGATCTTTGGCAGCAATTGAAGATACTCAAAACGTGCTTCATCATTTCCAGGAATGAGCAAAGGAAGAAGTGCCAGAAGTTGCTTCACTGCCTCCTCCTTACTCTGTTGGCACAGACTTGTCACAAACTCTGCAAAAAGCAAACTTTTCTTCAATGATGCACTGAAAACAAAACAAAAGGCCTTTTCCAAATTCCCTCCAGTGCCAGCACAGTTTAGCAATCCTAAATTGTGGTCAAGTTCTATATGTCAGTCCTCAACTGTTTGCTAAGTTATATGGGATCTGAAAATGTTCCAAATATGGCAAGGGGAGGGGGAGGGGGAGAGGGCTCAGTCGAGGCAAAATACTTGAAGTATACAAATGAGATACAAATCAAACTGGAAGTTACCAAAGGAGACCTTGGAGTAAGTACCAAACTTAGTTTCCTCCAGGCAAGAATCTTCACATAGTCACATAATTATTCTAAACACCTGGCCTCAACTTAGAGGGGTGAAGGGGCATTTCAGAAGTGGACAAAATAAGGAAGCAGTTCAAAATACATGCCTTCACATGGGAATACACCTAGCACACATGGCTGAAAACCTGATAAAACAGGACTTTCAGTAATTTTGAAAAGGCCCTAGGGATATCTTCATTCTTGAATTAGGAGTCCCTTGAAATAAATTTTAAGGGGTCCCACCTACTGTAATCAAAGAAAAAACTTTGTCGCTGATGTAACACTCTGAATTTTCACTTGAACAACACTAGATAGCCAGTCACATATGCTCAAACTTTTTAATTCTTTGACATCCAAAATACAAAACACACCATTTCAGCTTAAAAGTTAATTTTAATCTTCTTTTGCATCAAAGAAAAGGATTACTTCTTCAACTCAATGAAAGTTTCTGTCACCTTTAAATGTTATCTTAAACTGCTTATTAACCATCACTCGTTTTAAGTCAAATTATTTTAGCAACAACTGAGCCCAGTGATGCCAGCTAGACCATGTTCATATTTCTTTGTTTACCTCTGTAAAAATTATCTGTTCTTGTTAAATATTGTAACTTCATTTTTAGGTCATGTATAACTTTCAGCCATATTTACTGTATTATTATTAGTCTTTTTTTAGGACCCCTTTGAATATTATCATTTTGAATGAATAGGGCTTCCTAACAAAATATTAGTTAATAATAATAATCTTACATGGTCATGATACGTATGTCCTATCGATCTTCTACATCTCAGTGATGCAGACTTCAGCATTTTAATTTTTGCATCCCAAATTATTTTGTACGCTAAATACACAATTTTTTGCACTAATGAAAACAGTGCAAAATTAGCCACAGTTCTTGTTCCTAGACTTAAAATGTAGTTTTGAGGACAAATGCTATGTGTATGCCAGTTTCCCTTTAAGTTAATTTAGTTTTCAGTTTTCAGTTTTCAAATGTTGCTTGGCTCCAAGAAAGGAAATAGTCTGTGGACAAGGGGAAATTAAACACATGTTAACAACTCTGGTGAAAAAGTTGGCAGGGCACGAGTATTGTCTTCTCCCTTGCAGGTAGTACATGTGCAGACAAGTATTTTGCACATTATAGATATTAGACCCTCGTAAAATATATTCTTCATTCAAATAACTTGACAGTCTTGAATAGCTGTTACTGTAGCTTTAGCAAGTACATGTTCCTGCAAGTCTTCCTTGACAACACAAAGACTGGTTGAGCTTCAAAAACTTAAACCCGACCTCTATATACGTGTAGCTTCTGGTATAGTACTGGTACATGAGCAAGACATGACAAACTTCAGTGCTTATTTACGACGAAACCAGAAGGGTATTTATAGCGGAATCAGTGTGTGACTGAGCAATGATATACAGTAACAATAAAAATATGAAAACAGTTTACACTTCCCTAAAATGGTATTGAAACATGGTTGTGAATGAAAGGTTAGTTTTCGTTACAGTGAAATATAACACCCACAAAACATAAATTTATGCAACAACTATTTTTTCTGAATCTTTTGTGTTCCCAATTCATTCGGAGAGGGAATTCTCCTTGCTTCAAAGTTTGTTATAGTTAAAACCAAATTATATACACAAATATACTGTTAACTAAACATAACCAGTCTGACAAAAACGTTACTTGCTTGACGAGAAAAATTGGAAGATATGTGCCAAATGGAGGCATGCCAAAATGGGATAGAATGACTTTCTCAGCACTCAGCAGGAATGTCTCACAAACAACTGCATCATGCACCTCACATACAATTCTGAACATTTGACTGGACATCAAGAATTCGAGCTTTCTAACCACATGGTACAAATGTAAACAACAAATTATGTTCACAGACAAATGCCTCCAAAAAATGCAAAACGTTGCTACCAATCACCAAAATAATTATCGATTGCACTTGCGAAACGGAAGTGAAATCGACAACAACATCACGCACGCCCATTCAATGTTTGCTTCAGTCGAAGCTTCTTTGATCTCCCCCAAACCAAAATACTCTTGATTAAACCCTATCGATATTGTTAACAAGTTCCAGAGTACAAAAACATGAGTATCTTTAATTTTGAAGTTTTGCCGAGTAAAAAACAACACACATCATGCAAAATAATTCATCGCCATTTGACTGAAGAGGGAAGCATGACTGATAGAGGAATGAAAAGCCAAGCGAACACTGCATTACTCCATTAGAATAGATTGCATCCACGTGCTGTGACCTACCTTTGTCATTTGCTCGATTTTGTAATATTTGAACCTCGACAGTATCGTCTCTAAAAGTGTGCTGCAGTATTAGGGAAAGAAACCGGGCTTGGGTCGTGGAGATTCTTTTCAGCAAAGTATAGAGGGCAATAGTCTGCTCACACTCATTCCAGTTCGAGAACCAACCAACTAAAGCCTTGACTTGGTCCCTGAAATACGTGTGTGCTGGTTTCATCGTCCTCACATTTGTCTGACCAGACGGTTCCTGATATTAAGAGAGAGCTGTTGTCAGACAAAACAAATTTAGCAAGCACATGCTAAACTGCCATTACTGTTGTTCAATGGGCTTGCGTTATCTATCAAAAACTCAAATACAACTGGAGTAACTGTAAGGGAGGCGAGAGCTTTCACACGTGCTGGACTTGTTTGTGTGGGGAAGTTCATTCATTAATTATATATTTGGTTTTGTCCTTCTTTTAATCGACGGCGCGATGTATTCAGCGACGAAGTGCCTGCAAAATTTGCATAAGTTTCTAAAGCATAGTCGCTTTTCAATAAGCTTCGACACCAGTAATTTTCAAAACAATATTTGGTTCGGTCTCGGCTGCACCAAATCTCAAAAGAGTTTACCATCAAAATATCAGAATACAGAGCTGCTAAAATACAAACACATTAGCACCTTAAAACATGGACAAAACTGCATGAAAACCCTGCTTTCTGCCCTCCATAGATAGGTTCAGGGAACTTTTGTTAAACCTTACCTCGAGCGCTAAAACTGCGAGAGAAAGTTACCCTGCTTAGCTCCGCAAGAAACTGTCTTATCAACTTTTAACTACCTTCTCGCATTCTAAACTTCTAAATTCGAAACACAACAAATTTCGCAAGCTTTCAGTTAATGAAAGAAACAATTTGCCGAGAATGTGCACGCAGCTCCGAGCAAGCTTACTGATCATCTAACTCCACAAAACTTCTCCTGGCCACATATTGTCATATAATAATATATCCGTACGACCATAGTACATTTATCTATGCAAGGCCTCAAAAGCAGTACTTCCCCAGTTCACTGAAAGTATATAGTCGATATATCATGTATTGGGCAACTATCAGCTGATACAAAGATTCAGTGTTCTTTTACTCGCAAAATCAGCTGAAGATAACTTTATGCGGAAGCAAAGGAGTTCGAAATCCTGCAAATGAAGCAAGTTGTGTCGATTCAGAGCTTACCTCAACCGAAATTTTGTCCCTTCAATTCTGCCCGTCAAAACATCTAACTTCTTCGCCATAAAAGAGTTCCTAGGCCACAAACACATGGGACAATGTTCGGGCACTGTTGGGAAACTCTTCTCAAGTCATTTTCTTCTCAATGTCCTTCAAAATTCACCAAAAAACTTCGCACACTTTCAATCTTCCCACACATGCTACAAAGGTCTTGCTGACAAATATGCACGGCGCTCAGCTCGCACATAGAGTTCAGCAGCCAATCAGAGTTCACCATGACGTCATACCAAAACGAGTCACGTGCTCCTATGGGACCACACGAGGTCTTCTGTGCCATTGATAATAAAATGTTCATTAAATTTGCTTTTCTTTTCGGTAAGGCAATGAATTTTTGCGTGGGAGTAACGCTGTGGTACAAATATAGATCAAACAATTTGTGATTGTGTTGGCTTTTCATTTTGAACAGTTTGCCCACAGGCGCGTGCGCTAATATCAGCAAAAAATCACCTGTGGGTTCTGAAACGCGCTGACTTGAAGCAGCAGTCATTGAGCAGTGTTGATATTGGGTGGAAAATTACGCAGGATTGGCAAACTGAACAATCGTCTGATTTTTAGGACAAAAGGGAGACAAGAAAAGTACGAAATAGCAGGTACAGGTGGGACGCTATCAAAACAAAAACAAAAACAATATTCAGCCCAAAAACATTAACAGAATGAAGTCAAACCTGATTTCGGTTTCCATTGAAGCCCAAAACGTCACATAGCGTATTGTGCTATCTGCCTTTTGCGTGGGGCGAGAATTTTTCATGGAAATAGCGAAATGTTGATAAAATTGAAGGATAAAGGAAAACAATGCATGTCAAACCAATGGACGCAAACAGATTTAAATTTCTGTTTGAAGAAATCGAAAATATCGCAGGTAAACTGGTCATTCGTGCGTCAGTGCTAGTCTTCGCTAATTTGTTTCCAGAAATCAACAAGTTACTGCATGCATCCACTACTGAAATCTGAATAGAACTTTTTACTTACAAGACCACTGAGAATTGCAATAATTCTAGTAGACTCAAGAGCTAGGCAATAATATTTTCAGTTCACCAAGCGGAGCTTTTTAAACATAAACTGTTTGACAGGACCACTAACGGGATGACAAAAATGGAAAAAGTGAGAAATTACGTCATCCATTCATATCCACTAAGTATTGCCTTAGGAGAATACGTGACAAAAGTGAAGATGTTTGTATTTATTTAAATTCTAGTTTTTGATTAAATCATTTAATACATCTAAGCTAAGTTTTTAGCGACTTCCGCCGTGCATTTGCTACCTTGGGCCAAGGTGCATTTACTAAATGGACTTTTCAAAAACTTTGCTTCAGTTTGTAAAACATATTTTAACACTCTTAATAAGTCGTTTGAGTTAATAGGAGTGCCAGTTTAGTTTTGATGTGAGAAATTTCCTGTTTTGTTTTCGTGTTTTCAAGTAAAAAAAAAAGTTTTGTTTTCACATAACTTCAAAATCAGTGTTTGTCCGCGTTTACCAAATGGACGTCTTCAATATTTTTGCTTCACTTTGCAAAAGCATATGTTAAAAACACTCTTAAGAAGTCATTCGACTGACCTAATAGGAGTGTCACTTTAGTCTTGATGTGAGATATTTCCTGTTTTGTTGTCATGTATTCAAGTCAAGTAAAATAATTTTGTTTTCATATAGTTTCAAAGTCACAGTCAGCGTTTGCCTTCAAATCATGAAGTTTCTGCCATACAAGTATACTAATGTTTTTGCTGGATTATTCCGTTAACTTACAAGCTAGGAAATGAGCAGAAGTAAACCTGTCCTTTATTGGGAAAACTTGACTTTTATCAAAGATACTTCCATTCCGACCTAAATTTATCATATTTCTGTTTTCAATAACAACCTTATGGTCACAAGCTTGCAAAAGTATACGGTTCGTTACGGGTGGCTCATTTGTTACTACTATTAATAAGTCAGAAATTTGGTTGTTGTTGTTTTTTTCGAAGAAAGACTTTCTACTTGGGCACTGCAAACTCATGACGTCTCTCTGCAGTTCAAATAACTGGCCATTATTATTGAATTTAACGAACATTAATTAATTAAATCAATTAATTAATTAAATCCAGTAATTAATTAATTAATTAATCAATCAATCAATCAATCAATTTAATTGTGCTAAGAACCCACACATTTCTCGAAAAGAGTGGGTTAAACTCAGCATTCTGTTGAGGGACACATAGCATGTTACTAAATGAAAAACTTTTCACCTTCAAAAAATTAGGTTTCTTTACTTATATTTGACTAACAGTATGATGACATCAAACAGTAACTGACTATTTAGCATGTTTCCTTGACTAAGCACCCAGGTGCATATTTAACAGTTAGTTCAGGATGAGGGATAGGGGTGGAAGGGGG
>JAOEJI010864026.1:0-13781 GCA_025448255.1 Umimayanthus chanpuru
GTTAATATTGACACAAGAAATTTAAGGAATATCAGTTTTAGGTTTTGTTTGCCAACCTGTGCCGCATTTTAATAATAATAATAATAATAATAATAATAATAATAATAAAAATGATAATGATAATGATAATAATAATAATCGTTTAGGATCATCCTCTGAAGCTCGATGCTCTTACAAACAACTGACAATTCGCTAGAAATTAAAGATTAAATGTGATTAAAACTTAAATGTAAAGATATTTCAAAGATAGCCTGATGATATGTAAACAAACGAAAAACAACTAAGTATAAACTATTAATTAACTAAATATTAAATAAAAGTATGGCTAAATAGCCAGGTCCTCAGACTAGTTTTAAAAGTACTTAAGATAGGTGTCTAAGATGGTTTGGAAGGGGGTTCCACAGCTGTGCAGCAGCAACAGAGAAGGATCTGTAACCATATGTTTTAGTTTTAGTTTTTTGAACAGAAAGATAATCCTTGAACAGAAAGATAATTTTTTCAGACACAAAAAGACTCACACTATGGCATTCGGGGAATTGATAGTGATTGGTTTGTCACCTGCCAGTCAACTAGAAGTCAAGATGTATCAAATAGGTAGCAACAAGTCTTCCATTACACTTGGTGTCCCACAAGGCTTAGTGCTAGGTCCTCTTCTATTCTTTTTGTACATTAATGATTTTTAAAAGCTGTTGTAATATGTTATATTTTTATATAATTTGTTTCCAGTAGTAGTCTAGCTTTGGAGTCGCTCATCAATGATAACCTTGTTAATGCCTGATTGGTAGCTAACAAACTGTCCTTAAATGTTGACAAATTAATTCCGTCTTTTTTCACCCCCCTCAAAAATCAATTTATGCTATCAGACTGTTTATAGAAGCCAAAATCTGCATCAAGTATTTGGGAGTGTACATAGGCTCTCATCTTAATTGGCCAAGTTTCGGGTCCTGCAGCATATTCTAAGAAAATTAAACAGGGTGTTGGGATACTTTCTAAAATTTGTCATATTGTTTCTTTGTCAATCCTTACCCAGTGGTATTATACTTAAATCTATCCTTTCCTTACTTATATCGTAATAACTTGGGAAAATACTTACCCCGCTCTACCTTACAACCTCTAACTATTTTACAAAAAAAAAACTATTAGGATAATTACATTTTCCAAATTCGATGCCCATGCAACTCCTCTTGCTATTCTTCAATTTGTTGATTTGATCTACATAATAATGCTCGGTTTATGTATGACTTCCATGCTGTCACACTTCCACCTGTTTTCAATGATTTCTTTACATCTGTACGAAATGTGCATCAATACCGTAGTAGACAAACAGGCAAAAAATCTTATTATCTACCAAAGATCAGACTTAGAACAAACTACGGAAATTTCAGCGTTTGTAGTTAATGGCGCTAAGATATGGAATTCAATTCAATATGACTTCAAGCTGAAGGGTCGTAATGTCTTTAAATGAATCAACTTAATTTTTAATCCAAGTGCAGTATTGTATGGATACTCTTTGCTAGTTATTTTTTGTCTGTTTGTCTACTGTCTGTATGTCTGTCCGTCTCAGTTTGTCTGTCTGTCTATTTGTCTGTCTGTCTGTCCGTTTGTCTGTCTGTTTGTCTGTCTGTCTGTCCGACTGCTTGTCTGTCTGTCTGTCTGTTTGTCTGTCTGTCTGTTTGCCGTCTGTCTGTCTGTCTGTCTGTCTGTCTGTGCCTGTGCCTGTGACTGTGATTGTGTAATATGTGTGTGTCTGTGTACTATTATTGCTATTATATATTTTTGGTGCGTTTAGGGCTTCTAACAACCTAATTACTAAAACTATACCCGCATGACCTGGCTACTTAACTCGATTAGCTATGCTACTTTCTAAGTAGCCTGTGCTCTACTGCTGCAGTTTCCCGTGGTACAAACCAGTTGTAATTACTATCTGAGTGCTAAATAAAATTTTGTTGTTGTTTGACTTGGAAACAACAGTTTTTCAAAATTATTTTCCTATCTGTACTAACTGCACTAACCTGTCTGATCAACGATTGCATGCATTTGCTTATGGCATGGAGCGAAACCATTTTTTTTGGTAGTTTAGGCATTCTACTTACTGATTTGCCTTTTGTTTCAGCAACAGTATGTTGTCTACACAGTCAATTGTTAATTGTATTTGTTAATTGTAACTTTTCATTTTAGATACCAACTAAATCGATCGAGAATCGAAGACTGTTATATGTAGTCGTTACACACACAAAATATCTTATTTCATTTAAGTTAGTCCATCACTAAAGTGTGTACATGTTCAACTGTAGCATCTTTTTGCTTATTTTCGTTACCTATGTGTGCTGCAGCTTGTAAAAAATTTCTTGCAAAATTTTGTTTGCGTCATTTCATAGTTGCGAAGAACCTTCAGTTATAATCGATGTGTCAGGTTCCGAGTTGTTCGAAGTGTTCCACCTGTCGGCTTCGCATGGACTGAGTCAGATTGTGCAGTGTAGATAATTCAGCAATTCAACTCGAAGAACGCGGAAGGCACTAACTTTTAGAGGCACTGAGGTCAAGACGTTCCGTACCTTAAAACACTAGATCACATTGTAACCTAAAACGTTCAGTCTTGTACTATGCTAGATAAGGAAAATGAAACTATAAAATAGTTGTACAGGCCACGTTCAAAGCTTGTGAAAACTTTACCAAAAGGTCAAGATTTTCAATAAAAAATCTGATGGCGGAACAGTGTATTAATAAATTAAGGAATGAATAGAGTGTTTTCAGTGAAATAAACTGCATGCACGACCTTGCTATAGCTTCATGCATTCTTCAATTTTTGTTTCCGTCGCCCGTTTGATACTTCTCTATTCCTTTTTTTTGGCTTATCATAAAAACTTTGGCTCAGTCTTTGCACATTCCGATTCAGTTTTAAAAGTTAAACTGTGCAGTACACTAAGATAACTGGGCTGAAGCTTTCTCTAAAAGCCATTATACTTCAACCTTACATTTTTACTGAAGTAGCACAAAATATTTATCTCATAGTTTGGTAATGTGGCTGCTCTTTGCGGGGCGGGGAATTTGAACTGAATGACAGAGGTGGTGAGATATTTGAACAAGTTGAGTATCTGAGGAACATGTCGAGTGTTTGACCATGCAAAGCTGCAAGCTTTTGAATATGGCTAAACGTAAACTGTCTGCTATACTTGCTGCACTGCGTCGAGTGATTTGTACTGCATAAAGTGTCAGTTACTTGGACAAACTGTTCTGCATGACCATTAATGTGCCTGATTATCGGGCATATCAAATTCAATTTCCATCAAATTCAGTTGTGTAGCAATCTACAGATGCAGATCAGTACAGTGCCAACTATCAAACACAACCTGCATGTCCTAGTGTTCTATTAATACGACTGTCCATTAATATGTCAATCTATTTTCTTCTTGTATAGTTTATTCTCTTGATAATTTTGTTGTTACATTTAAACATTTAAAAAACATTTAAATATTTAAACGGTTCTGGAGTTCACTGATATAGTTGTTTCTTTTCTAGAACTGAGCAAGATGTTACAATTATCTTCTAATGTGCTTACATGTGTCCCGAAGTTGGGACATTTGATCACCAAAATTTGCCAGAGGGATGTTGAAGCTTCCGTACTGATCAGTACAATAACGCTTCAAGAATTTTACCATTTGTGACTTAAATTAGACCACGGAAATTGGACAAAACAACGGCCGCTAGGTGTACAAGAAAAGTCCGGTCTGTCAAGAATTGAATCAGAGCCGTGTAAAAATTTAGTGAAATTCTCTTATTCAACCCTGTATGTGTGAAACATTGAGAGCAACGCGAAAAACAACAACAAGAAAAATATCCGTTAATAGCAAAAATGCAATTTATATTGTTACAAACTATTTTTTTTACGTGACAATTATTTGGTTTAACTGATGAACGATGAGGACGTGTGGTTTTTGGTAAACTTTATTCAACACACTTGATTGAGGACTCTAGTTGACTTGCACTAATCAAGTTTTGGTTCTTTATTTGAATCACTTTTCTGAGATTCAGTAGATTAAATCCTTTTGTGTAAGGAGCCGTCGTAAAATCAATTTGATCACGCTTAACGTCATTCTGACGTTGAGGACTTACCCCTCCTCCCATCCTCTCTTAACGTCGACCATTCCTTTTGTGTTTATCTTACAAGGATATGCGTAGTTATGAAGCAAGCCTTTGGCGAGTCCTCTAGCTAAATTGTGCAGCTTTAGATTAGCGACAACAACATCAATAACATTGAATGACGTTCAAAATTTTAACAACTCAAATTATTGAAGAAAATGTAAAAAGTCGTATCCTTACCTCTATTACTTGTCCATGTTCTTATTGACAACCTTTTTTTTCTTTAACGTCAGCCGTCAACTGGCTCCTCCCTCTAAAGGTCAGAACGACGTTAGGTGTATGTGATCAAATCGACTGTAAGACGGCCGCTAAACAACACTGAGTCTGGACTTTATAAATGGATTTTTTCTAGGGCAAGGAGAATTAATGAACGACTCGGACTACTCCAGCACTTGACGCCATTCTACTTTGTTGTGTTCTAGCCGGCGTACACCGTACATGGGACCAACTGGACACATGGCATTTAGTTAGCGGCATGGTCGGTAAGGTGACAAAAAATATTGTCTTTGTATTTTGCTTCGTACCGTTTGATCTCACCGTGTAAGAAAAATAGGCTTCGATGGTGGTATAACTTGATATAATATAAAATTAAACGAACACAATGCAAATTCTGATCTTCTGGGGTGACATACTGTAACTCCAGATACAGGCACACAAGCTGTGAAACTGAACAGAATAAACGTATTTATAAAGATTAAGAACTACTTCAAATGCATGAGAAGAACTATGTTTTAACATATTTTAACCATTTTTGCTGTTCAGCTTTGTTCTTAGCTTTATGGACGTTTCGGTTTCCTATAAGAAATGTATCTCTGCATTATTAAACGAAGGATTTCTCCCGTCTATTTACAAATACTCGAAAAGAAAACCTATACATACAACTTCTTTTCTTACGCTGCTTTTTTTGTTATATATTTTAGAAGCGTTTGTTCAGTGATCGTTTCATTTTAAATATGTCGCTTTGTGAAACGTCTACTTTCAGTTGAATATCAATCTCGCACTAACGTTTCTCCAACTTCTGTCGGGGAATTATCTAAATGTATGTTTTTAACTAAATAGCTGCTACAGAACCAGGCACTGAATAAAGAAATTTCAATGAAAGTGGTCCTACATCAACACATATCCTAAGGAAGATATAGCAGTTAAGATTTTGCTTTAGAGATTTTCTTGAACATGTACAGTGAATTAAGCACGCGGCCAGTCGGTCGCGTGGTCACACAAATCTTGTCCATTCTAATCAATATCCTTTTAGCTGGTTGGCGAATTTTGTAATTAAGTTCCTTTCTTTAGATTTGATTTGAGCCACAACAAAATTCAGGAACTTTACGGAATTTTGAAGAAAAATTATTGTTAAAAACGACCAATCGTTTGCCATTTTACATACAGCTTGACTTCACGTGCTTTGCCGATTTTTTTCGATCGTCGAGCGGATGACGTAACATTAGATTTGGCTGACTTTTCAAAACGAAAAAACTAGCGGAGACTCGAAACTATCTTTATTTAGGTTTGAAAATCGAACTTCCAAGTGCAATTGAAAAACAGGATGCGGCACAAAGAATTCTATTGCAAATCAAGTAAAGTTGCATTTAATTGCTATTCTGGGTGCCAGAGGCACGGCTCGTTGTCAGATTTACAAAAACACTGCATGCTGGGGAGGGGAATACGTGAGGGAGAAAGCTCGCATGAAAGTGAGGCTGTGAACCGTTTCATCCAGAGGTTACTCGTCCTCACGCTTTGGCCAGCCTCCTTGAATTAAAATCACGACTTTACCTCTAGTTCCAGGGTACTTAATTGGTCACTAACTATCTTTTACTTTTAAAATTCTAAGTCAGTAGAATACGTTAAATAATGTCAGAATTGAACGAAAAACAACTTATTGAAGGACCAGAAAGTTGTAATACTTTTAAGTTAAAACTTCTGAAAGTGCTGGGTCAGCTCCACCGATATTTTGTGAATAAACAAAATTAAAGTGCCACTAATGAAACTGTCAAATTTCGATGTTAAATTAGTACTCATGTGTGATTGACTTGGTTTTTAATTAAAGGATTATAAAGGTGTCGGAAAAACTAGATCGACAACTCTATGCATGATGACGACTCTTAAGAATCCGATTTATCCATTTACTTAGCGAAATTTTGCATTAGATTTATTTAGACATCGTTGCAGAACCCGTAAAATTAAATTTTACTCTAGTACAAGATTAAGACAATATGTGTCTTTCGCAATATTATTAATGTCGGCACAGATGTAAACATAAGCCGATGAGGGTTTGTTATCTAAATAAGGATAAGGCCTAGAAAAAAGCAGTTTCAGGGAGCTTCTTTGGCCTTATAAATTGTGTTAGTTTGCGTAGTTTATCATGTGTACAAACTTACTCGGTTTTGACTTGCTATTATGGCAGCTTTACAACAACGAATGGTTTGAACCCACTCTACATCTTACCTTCGCACTCATTAAATCACTGTGCCTCTATTCATCTGCCGTGCCTGGAAGTAAACGGTTTTTCACTCCAGAGAGCTTCTCTTCTCCTAAATTGTAAAACCTCTGACTGGTTTCTCGTAGTATTAATGCAAAGATTCCGTTGATATCTGTCTACTATTTTCCGTAACCGTCGTTTCGTTTAACGTTGTATCAGTAACGAGCATATCACCGAATTGAAAGGTCGACCTATTAAAAGCTGTAGGAAACAGTAGGAAACCAAGATTTTTGAAGTAGAAAGAGGCCTAGATACCCGACACTTTAACAAAATAACAAAAACCTGTTATTATGAAAACTCGGTGATTCTCAGCTAGTAAAAAGTAGATTATGTTCTTTTAGAAGAATGGGTAAATTTCCTGGACAATGAAACTGAAAATAATTTTTGTAGCACTAGTGCTAATCAGAGAACAAACAGAACAGTACCGACTGAGCCGATAATTATCCAGTTTAGGTGAAAAATTTCATTAGCGCTTGTTCAATTTGCTTGTTGTGAAACTAACGAAAAGCATAAAAAGCAAAGGGAACGGACAATAATCATATCGAAAAAAGCTATTGTTATAATAGTTAGCGTTGCGAGAAGTTTTTCAATTGAAGTTAAAATTAAAATGTTCAAGCCGTGATAAATTTTGATAATTTCATTCGAATTGCTAATCTAGTTTACGTTTGTGTGGCCCTTTTTTGAGGACATGAGAAATTTTGCTTGCCGGAATTAGTCTTGGAGACATTTAAAAAGGCTTTTAAGGCTACGGCGAACCGGCCAGTTGTGATTTGTATTAAATGGTTAATGGATTAAGTGTGGTATATATCAAATAAACATGATGTTTTTTTTTTCTGCTTTTGATGAATTGGAACTGTGTTCCTGTTATTGATTCATCTGCCGAGACTCACTGATATTCGTAATATGATAACGAGGAAAGGTCGCGGTCATCTTTTTCGGTAGCATGAGATCACATGTGACTATACCTGAAAATGCATTCTCAGGCATAATCACTTTTATCTTTTAAACCGGCTTATACTGCGATTATTTCATATATTCTGAATCCAGTGGCACACATGTTACGTGTTATTTCTACTGCGGCGGTGTTTTTTAAAACTACTCTATACTATCTTTCTCCACTATGCATGAAAACGCGCGAAATGCAGTCCAAGGCAATCCACGTTTTCTTAAAGTTTTCTATGCCCCCGGACCCCCTGCAAGTTTCCGCCTTCGTTTGTCCACACCCTTCATGAAAAACCTGTCCACGTGCCTGTAATGTCACGATAAATATTTTTAAAAAAATATCAAAATAAGTGTCTAAAGAGTAAGGAAATCTGGCCGGAGACGGTACTGAGCTGAATTTCAGAGACGCATTGTCACGCAGATCTGCTTGACAATGATCTGAGCTTAAATGTTAAATCATGACACAACCTCAAATAGTTCTATTTGGCCTATGCGTGCTGGCTTGTGACAACGTTTGTGTCGAAGCGTTTGCAGCTGTGAAACCGAGGTTCGCTTTCTCGGGCTGGTGACAAAGTTTCTCCGAGGTTGGAATTTTTGTTAAGAAAATGAAAAACTTTGAGAATAACGAAAAATGCTTGTCAAAAATGTTGATTTTAGCTTTATACAGCTGTATTTTTCGTTCAGGGTTTGCTTACCACTGTATCCTTCCCAGGTAATAACGTAAGCGAATTAATTGTGTCTTACAACTGTATTCAAAAGAACAATTGAATAACTGAAACGAAAAGCACACTCAGATTCGATTCCAGAGCGCCGAGTTTGAACAAAAAAATTTGTGCCTTTTTACTAGAAAACTAAGAGATAAATATTCTGCTAATAACTTAAAGAGGAAATAGAAATTATGAAACTGAAATAAGTAAAAATATTGGTAAATAAGCAAAAACCTTAATTATTCAAGAGAGGAAATACCAGCATTTTGTGTCTTGAAACCATTTTGTGAGTTATCTCCTTTTCGCTTTACGATTGTGGAAGTAAATCAGAACCGCTCTCTACATACCTCTTATTAGCCGAGTGCGAGGTGCGTACGGCAAGTTTAATGGACCGAGTTTTTTTCCTTCCTTTTATGGCCCAAGCGCGAAGCGCGCGGGCCATGAAAACAAGGAAGGAAAAAACGAGGATCCATAGCTTGCCGTACGGACTGAGCAAACGAGGCTAATAAGATGTTTATTATATGGCTTTGTTGATTATTCCGGTTTTGAAAAGGCAGTCGAGAGCTAGAGGTCCGTACGGCTACTTACGGACCCTTAATTGACCAATCACAACACGCGAAATCAGTTAGCCATATAATAAAATGCAATACGTTTAACCAGATGTACAAGTCTAGAGTTTCTGTTGCTTGGTTCAGCTGTTAAATTGAATATAAGCCGTGAGCCGTTGGTTAGTTCGTAAGTGTTTAATCGAGGAAAAAATGGAAAAGTAAAGTATACAAGTGCTTGGTACTAAATACCGAACGTAATATACTTAAAGAATTACCATAATTTGAGACATTTTACTACTCAAGTAATATGTATATGCAGCTGGTCAGTAAAGGATACGTGTATTCTCTTTTTCTATAACAATTTTAATTCTTTCTGAATTTCTTATTGAAGGTTTAATTGCAAAATAAAATAAAATAAAATAAATGAAATGAAATGAAAAGTGAGTTAAACTACAGATAAAATATATAGAAAATATTATACGAAAAGCAGAAAAGCAGGTGTTAGATTACATCTTTCTTTTGAAGCCACGGAAGTAAACGATTCCATTTCTGATGTTTGTCTAAAGCTTCTCTCCTGTTCGACTTCTAGAAACACGATTAACCTTTAGTTTAAAACTAGGATGTCGAATTCAGCTGGTTACATTTTTCTGCTTCTACACAGGTTTGTCAACCAATATGATATGATTAACTAGATCAAAATGATTACTATTATTTTTTAAAGTATATATGCCAAGTAAGAGAAGATATGCAGATCAGTGCAGTGAACAGTTGATAACAACAGTTTTCCAAAATGTAAAATTTAAAAAGATTGGGTGAATCTTTATTCAATTTCATGGTCATGCACTCCGTAGCTTGACGTTTAATTGAACACTTTTCGCGATATAATGCTTGCTACGTACTCAATATGAGTCTTTACCTTGAATGCCCGTCACCGGAAAATTAAGAGTATCATATTTTTTTTGCTAAAATTGAAAAATAATGTACGTCAGGGAAATTAAGTCTGTTTTGCTCAAATGATTGATCATACAATTAAAGTTTGATGGCCAGTAGTTCTAGTCCATTGTATAGTTTTCATGACCCAGGATATTCTAGAACATTCGTAAGAAAAATCCAGGAATCTTCATAGAAAATTGACCTGATAATTGTTTCAGTCGAATGGTGCACTTTGCAGGTCTATTGTTTGCCTTCGAAAAATAACATTGCACGTTAATTACGATCAACTTCGACGCCTTCGCTTGTTTATCTTACATGAAGTTTCTGTCATGATAAGGCAACTTAATGATTGGGTTACTACTACGGTAGAAAAACATGTAGTCTGACTGAAATGGTAAGTCTGTGTCTGGTCAGCCATTCAGTATATGATGTGAATCACTCTCGATAAAAAGTTGATAATATCTATAAGACCATTAGAAGAGTTAGGCTTGTTTCCTTTTGTTCATGTTGTATTTACCTTGAGTTCTCAATGCTTTACACGGCTTTCCTTGCGTATATATACAAGTTTCTTTTGTTTTGTTTTCAAAACTGCGTGTTTCATGAAACAAAACAGAAGTAATGTTTTAAAGAATATTTTATTTCATACAAAAAGAATGACGAAAATTTGTTTTAGATCAAACTTTAGGAATAATTTTTCTTTACATAGCAGATATTTTTCTGAAATTATCAAAATTTTTCTGTTTCAATTTTGTAGAAACGTTTTTTAAAAACCGCAGCTTTGTAAATATAGTATGGCAAGCAGGTTTTGTTTGAAATACAAACTTGAAACACCGCGCCTCGGAAACAACTGTTGAAATACATTTAAACAAAAACAAAGTTCTCGCTCGACAATACACAAATATAACCACGATACTTTGGGATTTCGTTCCATAAGAAAATTGAGGCAGGTAGGTGATTTAGTTTTCTTTTCTTATATGGTATGGTTTCCAAGTTTGAAACAACCAATTTTTTAAAGGCAGAATAAATATAGGCTTTCAGATATATTTCACCTACCTCTTCGCCAGCTCTTTCTTCCAACTTTAGCGGCAAGTTTTAACATCTATTCTCTGTTTCATCTCTGTTAGTGAAGACTTTCTGTAGAAGAAAACACAATTCTTAAACCAATACGCGTGGTATTAAAAGGTGTTGCACAAAAAATACGGTAAAGCAACAGTTGACATTTCATTTGGAAATACCAAATTTGCAACTCTCACTAAATTTCTTTGTGGAATCGAAATTCAATTTCAGCAGCACAAACACTTAATATATGTGGGGAGTGTTCGCGCCTTTTATCTGAGCGCCTGGGAATAATGGCCCAAGCGTTCTGTGTGATATCCACGTATGATGCCTCCAAACTACGTATGCTAATTAAACAGAGCCTTTATGGTGCAAATAAGCATGCGCCGATGTTGCTGGATTAGTTGTCAGTTAAAACAGTAGAGGAAATTGATGTAAATGAGACGAAATAATGAAAAATTTGAGGACTTCGTTGAGTTGTAAGCACTGAACTACAATCCGGATATTGCATTTCTGTTTTGTACACAACCATATCTTGATACAAAAAAAAATGCTGAGATTTCTTTCAATAAAGACAAACACATACTGAAAAGTTAGTCAATTTTAATTAGAACGCTATATTTGTAATTAAGGATTAATTTGTAGCGTTCGTGACTAGTGCCTCAAAAACAAATCTTACCTAGAAGGAAGTTTCGTGATTTAATATCAGAGTTTTTTCATGTATATACGTGAATCTCAAACGACAAAATTTTGGCCTAAGGGAGATTAATTTAAGCATCTTTCGTTAATGAAAGGTAAGTTTAATGTTTACAATATGTACTGACAAAAGCTGTGTAGAATTTGTTTGTCAAGATGCTCTAAGCCTACACCCTCGAATGTTGATCGTACATACATACATACATATACTTTGTATAGTTATACATGTAGCAGTCAGACTGGATTTTTTTCTAAGCCAAAAGGTAGTAACTATTGCATGCGTTATAGTGTATAAGACAAGCGTAATCTGCTAGCAAGTCAGTGATCAACAAAAATGTTTTTCCCCATAAAAAGAAATCTGACTTAGTTTTGTTTTGATGAAAGTCATTCATTACTGGAATTTTAAACAGATAATATTGTTTTATTGAGCTGCACAGAATATGGCTTTCAAGGAAATGATAAGCTAGGATTTGTTCTTCGATACAAATGGCACTCGTGTGAACTGTGTGAATGAGAAGAGGTTGGTGAGATATGGAATAAAACCGACCCTGTCTCCAATTCTCATAGCGGTCTCAGTCCAGCTAATTTGCAATGAATTACTAGTTCCAGCATAGATTGAACGTTTCTGTCTACTTTGCAACTGTAGCAATTCTTCTGTTTCAAACTTATCTAAACGAGTAGCCGCGGATTATTTCAAGTTCTAAGCCGAAATAGTAACACAGATTGAAAACAAAAATTCGATTTTCTAACTAGATGACTGTTGTGAATGCGTTCAAAATTTGTTGGTTTAACTTGCAACGCCAAAAATAAGGGTTATCTGTCAAATTTATAATTCTAAGCCGCAGTATTTCTCGTCCTAACTTTTAGTCATATCACAAAGAATTTGCATACGTCAAATCAAATCAAATCAAATCATCTCATTAAATCTACACTTTTGCTGAATTTGTGATTTGTGTCAAGAGTAGTTGAAAATAGAAATATTGTACAAGTCTATCTTCAATTGAGTTATCAATAAGTTGCTAGTAACAAAGAGTGCAATATACGTATGGCAATAACAAAATTTCATGAGTCGCAAGAACCTCAGCTGTTTCAGTAAAGGGACTGAGTTGTCTTTCGGTTGTTTTATATTATATGCAAGTTAGTTTTGTTCTGGGCGGAATATTTCAGCCGTGCAACAACACATGTCATGTCATGTTTTGTCCGGTTTTACCTTATCTTTTTCACTTTGTTTTCACAGCCGTTTGGAGCTGCTACTGGACTTTAGAGCAAGTTATAATGAAGAAAAAGAAAGTGTTTTCGGTTGGTTCTCACTTGTCTTCAAACAAAAGAGCAAAATTCAATATTTCACAATTCCTACTGCTTATTTGTCAATGAGCCACGGCTGGCGTTTGAACGGTAACGCGGTTTACATACTCTAGGCTACTCCATTGATTTACTTCCGATTAGTATTAGCACCGGAAAGATTAGACTGAGTTTTAACTGAAGCGCCCTCAAACCTTAACTACCGACAGAATTATCAAAATTAATCCTAATATAAATTAGCCGCTTCAGCTTTTCGAGGGCGTCAATTGACGACGCTACTCTTTGATAGGTAAATGTAACGGTTCTGTTAACGAAGAGGTGCAACTTGCCGAAAGAATTTCCTTCATTTGTGCATCATCTGCGATGCATGTATCTGGTATGTTTCAATCTACGTTAGTTATCGTGCTTCTGTTCGTCTTCTATTTTTCTTCTCTCCGACTCTAGATCTGCGGACTCCGGCTATGGTAATTTTTTAGACAGACTTGACAAGACTCGGCATGCAAGAATTGAGTAGGACTCGACTCATGCAAGTTGTATGACGTGATTTAGTTTGACACTATTGAGGCTGTAGTTGTTTTGCAGCTACTCTATTACCTATTATGTGATTTAAAATAGTTGTATTGTATCCCTCTTCTTATCCTTCTTCGACTCTGCGGACTTCGACTATGGTATTTTTTAGAAAACGTGACCAGAGTTCATTTACATAATTTTCAATAAAGTTTCGTTTATTAAGTAAGGAGTTATATCAGTATAAAATAATTTAGTTTGACAATATTACATGTAAAACTGTAGTTGTTTTACAGCCACTGTATTATGCATTTTAAGGCAGCTGTTTTCTCCTCCGACTCTGTGGACTCCGACTTATACGATGTAATCATAATAGAACTTACTAGATTTCCTTTCCATTTCCAATAATTTAGGTCTGAGTAGGACACAAGTTATAAAGAAAAGATTTAATTTGGAAACTCTTATCGCGTAGCC